>PVJO010003182.1:0-127967 GCA_004026905.1 Hystrix cristata | reverse complement strand
ATGGTATATAGACCACTTCCAAGATTTAGCTATTTTGAATTGTGTGTCTATAAACATGGGTATACATGTATCACTGTAATATGATATCAGGAAGATATCTAGACGGTAAGTAGCTGGGTCAAATGGAATTTCTAGTTTCAGTTTCTTGAGGACTTCCCATCCTGATTTTCACAGTAGTTGTACTAGTTTACAATCTCACCAGCACTGCTGAAGGGTTCCCCTTTCCCTATAACCTCACCAGCGTTTGTTTTTTGCATTCTTGTTGACAGCCATTCTATTTTGGAATAAGATAGAATCTTAGCATTGTTTTAATTTGTGAAAATGCTAGATTTAAATGATCAGTAGTGGAGTCTGGTATTTTAGCACAGTTCTTCTTCATTAATTTTATATGTTTTCAGGGAGCTTATGAACAAAATATTTCTTTTGTAGGAATTAGGTAAAGGAATTTTGAGTAAACATAGGGGATGGGAAGAGGACATTTGCCCGCATGTGACATCTTGACTTGAGTCTTATCACACTTAGTGATGTGGCCAGTAGTCCCCCCTGCACTCAGCATCAGGTCAACAATTAGGCATTGAAATGTATCAAATGCTGGCTTGTGCCACGCTTTTTCCTCATTTGATTTTTGCCTCAGTGTTTCCTCAGTAGATTTAATCTGTAGTATGTTTGGACATCAGCCACAGCAGATTAATGCTAATCACTGTGTGCTCTTGTCTCTACGCTAACATAACGTATACCACCAGATGTTTTGGGGCAACCTTGAAATGCACAAGCAGGCTTGGGCAGATTTGGTAACAAGTGCCCCTCCTTCTGTTTTCAGCATTGTTTCCTTCCTCGCCAACCAGCTGAGGTTTGGGGAGAGGTTGAGGAGGCAATATGGCCTCTCTGGTGTGCCTCGTGTGTCCCAGAAGCATCTGAGTTAGGCTGGGCACATGTGTTGCGCGGGTCTGCACTGTAGCTGGTGGCATTGGTCTGTGCTCTCCGGCTCCCTTCCTCTGTGGGTCTCTTTCCTGGTGCTCTTCTTGCCTCACTTCCAAGTGCCTTTTCCATCATTTGTGCTCAGCAGTTCTACTATTGTTCTTCCTGTCTGGTTCTCTTAAATCCAGCCCACACCTTTTCAACTCCATATCCTGAGTCAAGTGTTTGAAAGCTGTTATTTCATGTTAATTAGAAGTTCTTTTTCTAGCCAAGAAACCTTGCAAAGAACTGTTCCTCCAACTGAGGCTTAGAGATGCACTCTGGCACTTTGTACTTTAGGTACAGTGAAAGCAATCGAGGCTAATTGCTGTGAGAGCCACCGCACTGCTTGTGGGGCAGGAAAACCTTCCCACCACCTCCACATCCTCCAGCTCGGCACTCCCGCCCCCAGCTTTACCTCTGCAGTGCAGCGCAGCCTCCTGGGCTTCGCGTGGTCCTGGGAGGGGTTCTCTGCCGGCCACAGGTGCTTGGCAGCCACCCCGATCCAGAGAGTCTGTGAACCTCCAGCTAGCTCTCACCCAGAGGCCAACAAGGGACCCTTTGGTCGCTTCTCCTTCCTTTAGAGGACATCTCAGTGGATGTGAGCTTGCTGGGAGAGTCTGGTGGGAAAGGGCTTCTGCCCCAGTCTGGGCTCCTGCAGACTTCTTTGTAAACCCCTTGAGACACCTGGGTGTATGCCACTCCTATAGGTGGCCCTGGTAAAGCTTCTAGGGAATTTCCACTTCTTGAGCTATTACAGAGCAGAAGCCAAACCCTGCTCTCACATGTAGCCCTGCTCTTTATGCCCATCTGCTTATAGATTAGGGACCACATACGTCCTTCTTATCATGTGACCTGTCATTCCATCCACCCAGGTTCTGAAAACCTAGGCTCAGGGAGGCTGCAGCTCTGAGCCCTCTGGGAGCCACCAGCCCCTTTAGGCTTCCTTTGTCCTGTTGGGAGGGAGCAGTTGGTGCTGGCCCCTTCCTGAGATTGCTTAATGATAGGGTAGGACCACATGCTCCCATCTCTCAAGAGAGGCTGGGCTTCTCTCCAGCACCTCGGGATGAGGACAGTGCACCATGCTTGGTTGAAGAACTCTGCCTAACTTAAACTCTCCAATTTAAATCCCTGGGAATGCATTTCCTCATCTGCCATGGTTTATAAAAAAGGCAGTCAGTGAGTGGTGCTAACCAAAGTCCTGTTGAACTCGAAGCACAATCCTAGGCACTGTGGAAGGGAGGCCAGGGAGAAAGTGGAGTCAGGGCCCTTTTACATGCAGAAAACAACTGTCCAGAGGGCACAGTTACAAAGCCTTGGTGCCCTTTTCTGTGGAAGAGTGATAAACACCACCTGCTGAGAAGGGTGATTGCAGAGATGACATTGACAGTGTCTGTACCACATAGGAGGCCTGGGATGACCTGCAGCTGCTCCCTGTCTTTCTGCTTTTTAAATGATCATTAACAACAGACACCAACTGGTGTGGTACCTACTGAGTAGAGAAGATAAAGAGCGAAAGTGGTGTCAGTGGAAGTTTTACCTGATGAAGCCAGGTTTTGGTTGCACTGGGGAAGAATTAAGAAGAGTGTGGACTAGTAGAGATTACGAGTGAGGACATGGCATGTGCTGTGATAGAGCTGAGGGGGAAACATAGAGTTTAGCCAGTAAAGTACCCTGATAGGAGGAAAGGGTCCAGCCCGATGCGTGGCATAGGATGTGATGCTGAGACGAGGCTGTGGCCAGTGGGTGGAGTGCCTCAAAGGACTGGAGAAGAAATTCTGACTTATTGTTTAAGTGGTGAGGAATCATTGCAGTTTCCCAGGCTGGGGCCGAAAAATAACTGTTTGTTGTTTTTGTTTTGCTCGTAATGGTATTTGAGATTAAACCCAAGGTCCTTCCACCAAATTACATGTTCCACCCCTTTATTGTTTATTTTTATCTTGAGACGGAGGTCTCGCTAAATTGCTAAGTTGCGCAGACTAGGCTAGAACTTTCGATCCTCCTGCCTCACCCTCCCAGTACTTGAAAATGATTATTAGAGATCTTTATAATAGTCTGAGAGCTGGGTAGGTCTGGGGACAGGAAAATCACTAGGAAGGAATCCAGGTTTGTGTTGGGACTGCTCTAGGTATTTGTGACAAGTCCGGGAACTAAGAGAACTGAAGTTGGCATCTCCCAGGCTGATGTCTCCAGAGAGACAGGAGAATGTGTAGCAGGATAAGGCTGAGGGTCCAAGAAGAGAAGGTTCTAACTTAGTGCTAGAGGATTGGTGTTGTGGAGCGCTGAAGACTAGCCCCTAAACAGCAGCAGTTGGGTGGATCAGGAGGGGAGGCCCACATCCGAGGCCCCCTTCCTTTATGTGCCTTGGCTTTTCAAAGCTTCTGAGATGATGAATGTCGTGGAGTTATTTGTAGATATTTATATCAGCTGAGTCGTATCTCCCTGTGTGGTTTTGTAAGTAAACCAAGATTTCACTTTTAATGAATTTTTGAAGTTTCACACATAAATTGGTTTTGTTCTAAAAAGCATGCATTAATAAAATCCCTGTGTCCTGAGTATAATTAGCCACTCAAATGCTTTTAACTTGACCACAGTTAGTCACCCTGGACTGGCACTGGTGATACCTCTGCAAAGCCATAGATTGATCTGGGGGTTCTGGAATCCTTGGTTCTGCTGCCACTGCTTTCCCTAGTCCATGGGTGTGGATGTCCCCGTTCTGAATACAGTTGCCCCTGCCCCCAGGCTGAACCCACCTCTCTGGTTTGAGTAGGCCCTCTGGCTTGAGCCATGTGGTTTTCTCTCTTGTCTCTCACTGTAGACTCCTCTTTTCCAAAGTGAAGTTGGAGTCACTCTGTCGGGGCCCAGATGAGGCGCTGCTCACCTGCAAGCACATGTTACAAATATGGAAATCCTGCTACAACCTAACCAATCCCAGGTAAGAAGCCAGTTTTGCATGGTTTTTGCATGGGTCCCCATCTATCAGTGCCATCTCTGATTGCCATTTAGCAGGTATTAACTCTGTCACCCCCATGTAACCTCATGTCCCCTCAAGTGGCAGATCTTAGTGACAGAGCTTCATACCATTTTTACCTAGTAGGTGATGAAGCCCCCAAGTCATAGGTTTCTTTTGCTTTTGCTGCCGTGGTGACCCATAGGCTCAATTCACATTTGATCTCTCTCCCACTTCTTTTTGCCAGCCGTGTACTTAACTCCTGTGACAAATCTTATTGTCTTTCTGGTCATTTGTGTATAGACGATCAATGATGTATTCCAGATGGGATTCTTGTAGTAGTATTTTAAAAGTCTGCACAGACAACAGACCACATCCTGCTAAGGAGAGGAGAAATTACTATTAGCATGGTAAAATATAACTGGCAAAAGTTAAAATGGTGTCTTGGACAAATATGAAAATAAACACATGCCAAAGATTTTATTTGTCTCATTAACTAATGAGGAAACCAGTGAAATATTGAGGTCCATTTAAAGGAGAATTTGAAAACATACATAGAGGCAGAAATGCTAAAATGGATTCGCAAATAGATGCAAAGACAGTATCATATAAGGCAAAGCGATATATTGATATTGTTTGGGCTTGTCTATTCTATAGGGTAGAAATCAATCATATCTCTACCAGAGAAAAGTCACTTGTTCTATTTTCAGTTTTCTGCAGGTTAACTTCTGTCCCTTTAGAACTGTGAAGTAGCCTTGTCAAGAAGGTGTCAGCCATGTCTCCCTTTAGAACCAGCAGATCTGAGAAAGGGCAACCAGTCAACCCCCAGCAGTCTGCTGACAGACATTCAGTAACCCATTTGCCCATTTTCAAGTCTTAGGTCCTTCTCCCTGAATATGCTTAGAGTGCTAAGAATGCCCTGCCTTCTGAAGGGAGACTTTAATGAAGAGGGACCTGATGACTCAAATGAATTCACACAGCTGCTGTTACACTCAGGGCGTTTTTCAAGTTCATGGCGAGGTGTATAGATAACCCACGTTATGCTCTAAAAAGTCAGGAGCCTGAAAAGGTATCATTCAAATGGTGTGGACTGGTGACTGGTGTGCAGACCTGTGGGGAGAGAAGGCAGGGTATGAGTTAGCAGAAAGGAGGTGGGATTTTCACTTCACAAAAGCTTTTAGAGTTTAAAAAAAAAAAGTGTTCGAAACAGCCCCATGCAGTGGACGCCCCCCTCGCACTGACATTAGATAGATCTGTGCCCTGTCTTGGGGCAGAATAGCTGAGGGAAGGAGCTCAGGTGGGAAAGCCAGCTGGGGTCCAGCCCACACCCCGCAGGTGGCCCCACAATCACTAGGGAGATTCACCCAAGGGTCCCCTTTACAGCCACTGCCTATAATATGTCACCGCTGCCCCATGCTCCCCTGTCCTGTTGGTGAAGGATAATCATGAGCCTGGCCTCTTCCCTTTAGGGGGTTTCATCTAAAATAAAGATCATTTTAACTTAAAAAATAAATTCTACTTGTCCAAGACTATAAGCAAAACTGGGAATTGCTGTATTATCTCCCTGGGCTGGGGATTTAGCTCAGTGATTAGAGTGCTTGCCTTGCAAGCACAAGGCCCTGAGTTCAATCCCTGGCACCACAAAAAAAAAAAAAAAAAAAAAAATGTGGAGTTGTCTGTATTATCTCCCAAAAGGCCTGCTCCCAGCCTATCCATGGTGTCAGAATTCGGGGGAGTCTGCCTCATAACCCCGCTGACAGCAGATACTGCCCCTGCTCGTTGCTGGGGTGCTGGAGCACATCCTTTGCCTGTACCTCCTTTAGAAAGGAGAAAATAAACCCATCAGCTTTCATGTTGCCAATTTTCCCTCAGTTCTCCACACCTCTCCCACCTCCCCACATTTCCTCCCACTTAGCAACCAAGAATATTGAATGTGAGGAGAAGAAAATAGCAGAATTGGAAAGCTTTTTAAAAATACTTCACCAAATGCCTGGACTGCGTCCATGCTTCCTCCGTTCCCTAAAGGACCTTTTGGGCTAGCATGGGGAGGACCCTGGCCTGGGCGCTGGTAGCTCCCTCCTCCCTCGGAGCTGCTTCTCGGCTTCTCCCCAAGACCTTCCTGTTTGTTTGGCGTTTTAAACTTTATTTTCTCTGGGATATAAATGAATGTTTCTTGGCAGCCCTCACTGTGGTGCAGACTGAGCCATGCTCCCAGCCTGCTTGGGTCCGAAGTAACCCTGGCCACAGACTGAAGTATGAAGACTGAGGGCTCTGTCCTGACACTTCATAGGCTCCAGATGAGGTGACATGGGACCGACGGCTTCATCTGCCTTCAGATCATACAGGGCTTTAGAAAAGAGTGAAATCACATGAACAAATGTGTGAGAAGCATCCCTCCCTGCAAATAAAATAAACTGGAAATGAAGCAGAAAGATTTTGGCAGGAAGCAGTTAGTTTCTATCCAGAATAGGCTCTCTGGTGTGTAGACCGACTCTATCTCTTGTTTCTGCCGTGCTCAGGTATGCAGGCCCGTGCTCCTCCTGCTGGGGCTTCCAGTCTTCCCCACACCCTTCCAAATCCACCCTGAGGCTCGGCACAGCCCCCCGGGGCAGCAAGAGGAGGCCAAGGAAGACGTGGGCAGCCGCAGGGAGTGAGTGGCCAAGTTGAGAATAGACCAAGCTTCGTGTTCTAGCAGCTCTTTCTCTCTTTATTTTTGCCTGGAGGAAATCACAGTATGAGCTAGTCACTGAACTGAGGCTTAGAAAACTTGCCAATAGGGTTCCACCTGCAGTTGTAGAATGCAGCTCTTGCTGTGAGCAAAATGGTGGGTGGCATTCTCTTGAGAGTACATTTGTCAAGGCGTTTGTCATTTTAGAAGCCCAGATTCTCTTTCCCTAGCTCTGCAGTTTTGCTTGCATTTAGGGTGGAAATCTGTCTCATGTTTTGTCTCTTCTCCCTGGGTAAAGTATAAAGCTGACCCAACTCTTGTGCATATTGATAAGGATGTTCAAGACCATGTGAATCTGACCAGTTCTCACCAGCAGGGCCCGGCAGGCTCCCCACACTGAATAACACAGTGTTGCAGCCAAGGGTGGTAATAACCGTGTCTATTGAAACTTCTCTGCAGCAGCACTGTGCTAGGCCAATCGTGTGTTGTCTTCAGTCCTTGCACTCGCTTTGCAAGATAACTACTGTAATTTCCATTTCACAGGAAATAAAATTGAAGCTAAAGGAAGCTAAATAACTTGCCTGTTTTTCCAGTTAAGCATAGAACTGGATTCAAACCCAGGTCCATTCACATCAAGGTTCTCTCCACAATAGCACACTGCCTGTCTTGAGGTGACAGCTTCTTTAACTGTCAACCACTTCCTTCTCCCTCTTGTCACTGCCACTTGACTCATCCCCCTTGAAGTCCTTGGTTGACTTCTTGGTGATTGGAAGAAATTTTTTTCTTACTCTTATTTCAATCACTTACCAACAAGTAGCATTTAAAGTTAAACACATACACATGCATTTTCTTCACTCTAGCCTCAGTTGGAAGTAAGAGACCTCATTTCGTACTAATAGTCACTAGCATTTTGGTGGAGCTTTTCTTTTTACAAAGCGGCTTCTCATTTCATCTTTGAAGAAGTCAGACAAAATGGGCAAATGTCGCCTTATGTCATACTCATTTTACTGATGAGAAAATTGAGGGCCAGAGATATTGAGAACTTTTCTGGTTCCTGTAATCCAGGTCTTGGAGGCCTGAAGAAGAACAGAGGTTCCTCTCCCATCTGCCTCTTCCCTGGTTTGCTACCCATGCCCCCTTTCTTAGATCTAGTTTTTATTGTGTGCCATGTCTTATTCCATGAGGCAAAACTATGGTGGAAACTCTAGGTTTCTGACTCTTCGTCCACCACCACCTCCACTTGGCCCTTGTGTTTCGCCTCTATGTAGCTGTAGAAGACAGGATTTTCAAGAAAAGTTCCCAATTTCCAGTACAACTTTAAGTGTCACTACAAAAGAACCTGAAGTTTCTGTCTGACTGGGGACCAGAAGTTCCCTGGCTGTGCACATCTGTACGTGTGGACATCCCCACTTTAGGTACCCTCTGGGCTCCTTCCAGTTTCCTCTTCCTACACTGTCTCCTAGCATCACTGACTAGGAGTGGTTTTCTCTCCTTTCCTGCCCTCCTCCTTGGGAGGTGCTCTTTGTAGTCTAAGGACCAGGTGGGGAAGTGGAGAGGTAAAAGCACAGGTGGTCCAAGGAGGTGCCCAAGCAGACGGGACCCCAGAGGGAGAAAGGAAGGTAATTATCAAGACTGGCCAGAGTGAGAGAGTTAGGAAACTCTTGCCCTTCCCCCCTCTCACATTCTACAGGTTGGAGCAAAACCAGTTCTTGATTGGCATAGACTCTACACCATGTAAATGAGAACTAAAAATTGCTTGAATCATCCAGCAAAATTCTTCATCACAAATACCTTGTTATTTTTAGAAAGCAGACATTCAGGGTGGAAACAAAAGCATCTCCATTTTGGATAGTTACTTGTTGCTTATATACTGTTTTCAAAAGGAAGTAAGGCAGACAAATTGAGGAATGTTATCAAGTGGAGTTTTTCCACTGGTGGAAGGCGATGAATCCTATGTCATTATCAGTGAACAGGTTCACAAGTTAATATTACGGTTTTAGTTGGGGCTTTTGGCATTTGGAATAGGAGGTCCTTGACTCAGCTTCCCCACGCTTTCCCTAATTACACCACAAAGCCAGGGATAAGTTGCCTCTGGAATTAGCCAGCTGTATTGACTTCAGATGTGTGTGTTTGTAGGTAGGTATTTATGACCCCTGGCGTGTGCCCAGAAGTTACAACACTTCAGACTCCTCCATCTACACGACCTCATTCCATCCTTACATAGTTCTTTGTAGGAAGGGAAGCCATACCCTCATCTGACCGGGGAACTCACTGAGGCACAGTGGTCTTGCTCAGAGTGCTTGCTCATTAGTGACAGATGTGGGATGAGAACCCAGACCCCAAGCTGGCTTCCAGGACCCCCGTTTCTGAGTCCTCCGAGAGCATTCCACATGGCAGCTGAGGCCATACTCTGAAGGCTAGGGAGATGCAGATTTGAAGTATTGTGACTGAAAGCCACCCAGGAGGTCGCCCACCGCATGCCAGGCAGGGCCTTCTTGGCCACACCAGCACCCCACTGTGTTCTGGTATCCCCACCAGGGTGAAAAACATCACCATATTTTGAGATAAAGTCTTCTGAAAACCTCTAAATGGGAAGCCATTCCAATATTCAGATAATTAATCCTTTATAATATTTACATGAAAATTCTGTATGAGCAGACCAATATTAGTTTTGCATATACTTCTATGTCATCTTCTGTTCAGATTTATTGTTTTGCAGTTGTGGAAATAATTAATGGAGCAGTTGCCAAAAAAATGTGTATGGGATGATGTAATAAGTGTAGGCTGATAAAGGATCTGTACTAAAGGAAGTTTCCTGTATTTCCTGTGGTTCTCTCTAATGCATCACTAAGTGTGGAAACTGCAGCCTGTGAATTGTATTAAGTTTCATACCAAATCTTGTTTGTACTGCTTTTAGCAACAGCTACGTAGACAAGGAAATTGCATCCCTTTATTGCAGAATTTGAACTTCTTAACGGCAACAAAAAATTACTCTTTGAGCCCCGAGACAGATGGATTATTGTGATGCAGAAAAAAAGCAGTACTTTTTATTTACGAGAATTAAAAAGAAAAATGTTAGTACCAGCTAAGGTCTCATAAATGTTTCAGTTCCAGTTAGGCCTGCTGTGGTGTCCGTGCGACATTGCTGAGGGAATGGTGCCAAACTGGTTTTGTGGCCTGGCTGGAGAGGGGATTTAGTAAGGTGGGCAGTGCAGAGCTGGTAAGTGTGGTCACCTGGAAGCAGGCACCAAATCGCTGCTCTGTCCTCTCCAAGTCCCTTCGGGTCCTCTCCAGCCCCCTTCTCAGCTCAGGAATGTTGAGTGGGGTCCGCACCACCAACTCTGCTGCCACCAGCTCATTGAGTCACCTTTTCCTCATTTATTAACTAGGAATTTCACCCATGTGATGTTTCTCAAAGCTTTGTTCTGCGGACACAAATGAGCCCATGACTATGGTTGCCTTATGAAAAGTAGGGGTCAGGAGTCCTCAAATCAGGCAGATGCACCTCAAAACCATCTGGCCAGCTTTGAAAAATAGTGACTGCCCCCTGAAATCCGATTTAATTGGTGTTAGCATCGGGGTTTTTTTAGAAACACTCTGGGTGATTTTCTTACGCTGAGAGGTTTCGAAAGCCTTCATGTAGAGTGTTGCTTCCTTCATACAGGCACCTCAGGACCAGAAGTTCTCACCCAGCCTGGGCAACTTAGCATCTTCATGAGACCCTGCCTCAAAGTAAAAAACAAAAGAGGGCTGGGGAATGTAGCTCAGTACAGAGACCTTCGGTTCAATCCCCAGTACTGCAGTCAATCAATAACATTTAAAAATAAAGACATCCCAGAAGATGATGTATCAGGGACTCTGTGAGGTCTGTGACTTCACAGCCCAGATGACCAACCAGTTTTCCCCTGTCTGGTGGATGGAGAACCTGGCTTGAAGTTTTCACTTTTGTGTCCTTTATTCGCACAAGAGTCCAAAACTGGTGGGGCGGATCCCAAACTAAAGGGCTTAGCTGTGTTTGTGATACTGAATCCTGAGAGAAGTCAGCCCTGGCTGAGGCAGGTCACTGCCGCCTCCTTCACATGTGGAAAGACGCCGAGGAATGTCCGAAATGCATGAAAGCTGCTCGAGGTGCCTCAGCAGCCTGCCCTGGTTGGATCTCTCCATCCTCCTTGCCACCTTCCAGGTGACTGACATTCGCAGTGTATTTTGCAGTGACTCTGGACGTGGGAGCAGCCTCTTAGATAGAACCATCGCTGACAGACGACAGCTTAACACAATCACTTTGCCAGACTTCAGTGATCCAGAGACAGGTGAGAATCCAAGGCCGGGGGACGAGAAGGTGGTGAGGGTAGGAGGGGTCTCACGCTGACAGCGTAGATACTTCATTGAGGTGCAGTTCCTCTGGTCTCCTTCGAGTGTTGGTTCACAGCATGGGAAGGAATATAATTTGCCCAGCACAACTCGTTGAAATGTTGCCCATTGCTCTGGGAGCATAAAATTTGAAACCAATATTAGGTGGTTTCCATTGCCATCAGATTCTCCTCTGTTTTTCTGTGTCACCCTTTAGGTTTCCAACATTGCTGAAATTGGTCGTTCTGATTCCTAACCACTTTTACATATGAACACACATACACCCGGCAGAAAGACCAGGAGGGTGGCAGCTGCTAATTCTGCCATCCCTGCGTGGAGGCCCATAGTACTTAACTGCTTCTGAGCAGATATCTCCACCCTGTCTCCCTAGTTTCCATAGCTCCATGCAGGCAGTTCCAACAGTAATACCGACTTTTCGTCAGCAATTTGGGGGACTCAGCAGACCCACTAAATGTAATGAAATTCACTCGACTTTGAACCTCAGTGGTAGTTTCAGAATATCATTTAGAACACCCTCCTGTTGCTTCTCCCCCACTCACAGGGAGCCCTGTAAGGTTAACCTCTTGTCTCGCTGTGCCTGGTCTTTTGTGGGCCAGCTTTAGGAAAGGAGCCTCATGGTCCCTTTTCTAACTGTGCCATGTCCCATCTGTCTTTCCAAAGAAAGCCAGGGTTCATCTGAGCCCTGGTGGGCAGGTGGGCAGGGCCTCTGGGAGCTGCCTGAGTTCTGCATTTCTGCGTAGGCTCCCTTCCACCGACCGAAAGTCAGCCTGAGAAGTCTGATCCACAGCCCTGGGGCTCCCTGGTCCAAAGATTGCTGGGCAGGGGAAGCAGCACAAATTGTGGAGCAGGCAGGTTACCCTGGCTTGCAGCTGCCGCTCAAAATGCAGACTGGCCGAGCCACAAGGAAGCGTCCCTTGGAGTGGTTGGCCGTCGTGGGTGGGTGGGCATGGGCTGAGGAGGCAGACCCTGGCTGGCACGGTACAGCAGAACTCGGCCTCGTGGGTGCTGTTCTGGCCCCACACTGCGGGAAAGTGAAGGTCAGGCTGCCAGCAGTAGCCACGCAGGGCCAGCTGGGAGACAGCAACAGAAGAAGAGCCGGGAAATTCACTGTAGGCCCTGCGGTGATTTGGGCTGTTTGAAAACAGCTGCTACAGCTGCATGGGGCCAGGTGCCCCTGGAGCCCCTTCCTCAGTCCTGGGAGGATGCTCATACTAAATCCAGACCCTCTTCCTTCCAGCTGGCTTGGACCTTAATTTCACTGGAGGTCCCAAGACTTGAATGCCACATCACATTGAAACAGTGATAGAAAATAAACGAGGCCCTTGCTCATTCTCCCTTTCATCCCTTGGGATGTTTTTCCCAGAGTTCTCAGGATTCACCTAGGTTAAACCTTCTCAGATGCCATATTGTCCACATGGGCTGTGTCTGTATGGCATGAGCCAGGTGTCGCTGCCCCTGGGTCCCACCTACCCTGTTCTTTCTCCTCCCCTTCACCTCAGTGGCATCTATGCAGCTGCTCTCTCAAGAGGGTCCCCCCACTCACTCCTGGGGAGTGCAGGTGTTTGGAGCCCAGGCTGCAGGTCCCTGTGCCCTTCCTGAACAGTGGAGGGAACCACCACTTGCCAGGCACAGGTCAGTGACCTTTGTGCTGTACTATCCAAAAGAAATCCCTCCCAGACCCCGTCTGCCAGCCCTGCTCTGCTGCTGCCAGCTGTGGTTTGCACACTGTCAATTTAACTATGAGGCCAGGGAAGCAGGAAGATGGAAGGCCACGTTGGGAGCCCTTGTCAAATGTAGGTTCTTTGTAAACAAGAATAAAAACTTCTGAAATAACAGTGTAAGTTGGAAAGGCTGGAAGATTAGGAAGGCTCACTCTCCCAGAAGCGGAAATGATGGCCCCTCTTGATTCATAACACCCAGCAAAACAAAGTGTGCCTTGTAGTGAATTCATGGCAGGGGCAGCTCCTGGCATCTTATTAACACACCTGTGGGGACAGCCCATCTTAGGAACCACCCACACATTTGGTTTATTCTTCTCATCTTGATTTCAAACCAAGAAGAAGCACATTTCATAATTCAAAAGCCAAAATTGGTACACTAACTCCTAGTGTGCCATGGAGAGATTTTGCTTCCATTCCTCTATCTCCATCTTCCCTTTCCTGGAAGGTAACCATTTGTACTAGCTTTCTGTTTACCCTTCCAGTGTTCTTCCATGCAAATAGGCACATATGTTATTTCCCAGGCCTCTGACAGAAGCGCTCAGATACTCCAGATGCTGTTCAGCGCGTGACAACTTGTCACCTCCCAGCATGCCCTGAAGGTACCTCCATACCAATCCAGAGAATTTCTTCATTCTCTTTCACAGCTGTGGAGAATTCCAGGACCCCCAGTTTTACTCTGGATTCTTACCTATCTGGCTTGATTTCAGACTTCTCTTTGCTGCAGCTTTCAGCGCATGCTGTGCTGAAGGAGGCCAGCTAATTTTGAACATCCGCTGCAGCACTGCTCACTCAGCAGAGCGAGTGGACAATAGAGCCAAAGAGAAAGGCAACGTGTCTGAGTCCGCATGGCTCCAAAGTGAACAGAAATGGCTCGGATCGGATATGGTCTGGGAGGATCCAGCCCTGGCAGTGGCAGTGTGTCTTCAGCACTGACCCATGCCATGCTGATGCCTGAGTGCTTCCGAAACCACTTTCTCTTTGAAGGGCAGGCATCCGACACGAGCAGAGCCGCAGTGCCGACGGCGGGAGGGGTGCGAGGCTGAAGCCATGCTGAACTATTGTCGTGATCTGCTAGTTCTGGGGCGTAGGGCCCAGAATCCCGGGCTGCTTGGCAAGGCCACAGGTCCTCTTGGAGCAGTTTCGTTTTCTCCCCAGAACTGTATTTATTTTTTTTATACATTTTTTTTTTTTGTGGTGCTGGGGATCGAACTCAGGCCCTTGTGCTTGCAAGGCAAGCACTCTAATCACTGAGCTAAATCCCCAGCCCCCAGAACTGTATTTATTTTTGTTTTTTAAAATTTCTATTGTGGAAAGTTTTCAAATATACCAGAGGGGAGATATAAGTATAATGAATGAATTCCCATTACCTACCACCAAGCTTCAGCAGTTAGTACTCTTGTTGCATCTATTTCTCCTGTCCCACACTTGATTTTTTGCAGACTATTTTAAGGTAAATTTCAGACATACTGTGCCTATAAAAATTTCAGGATCTATGTATAAGAATGTTTAAATATATATATATGTATGTAACCACAGTGCCATTATTATCCCAGATCAAGAATGGCTCAGTATTCTTGATCTCAGAAGTGGCTGATTAACTGAAATATGTTTCTCCACCTGGGCATGGTGGTGCATACCTGTAATCCCAGCTCTCGGGAGGCTGAGGCAGGAGGATCGCCATGAGTTCGAGGCCTGCCTGGGTGACATAGTTCAAGGTCAGCCTGAACCACACAGTGAGACCCTGTCTCAAAAAAGCCTAAAAAAAAAAAAAAACTCTCTCTCTCTCTCTCTCTCTCTATATATATATATATATGGATAGAGTATGTATTTTCACCTCTGAAACTATCCATGTAAAGATCTGTGGAACAATAAATAGGAGCAGGAACTCACATCTATAAGCTTTGGACCAATCAAGTCCACTATATTAATAGAGCAGGATTATGTTTTATTAAATATACTAAATAAACATGTCAAACTGAGACAGCCCCCTTACCAAACATGACCTCCCTTCTGATACTCCCTCTGGCTTCCTGTGCCCTCACCTCTGTCATCTAAGAGGTCCCTGCCTGCAAAATGAGGAATCAAATAGAGTGACAGTCTTTACTTTGAAACTGTGAGTCATTGTCTTTTCTTTGGAATAAGTTGGTAGTTCCTTAAATAGAGGATGAAAAAAATATTTTTCTTTCTTTTGCCTTCAAAACAGGGTGTAGGGAAGGAGATTTATCTTTAATCATTGGTAGATATTACCAGATACCTATCCAAAGCAACATAAACTTTTTTTAACTTGTAAAGTTTAATCCATTCTGCTTGGGAAAGTTTCCAGTTGCAGCTGTGGGTGTCTATACATTGCCACATTTCCCTCCAGCTGTAAAACACGAAGGCAGCAGTACCAGCTTCCTTTTTAAAGTACCTGTCCACCACATGTTTAAATACCGCACTGTTTCTCTGGTGCGAGAAACTGAAAGTGTAAATAAAGACTAAAATATATTATATTGGGAAAAGGAGGAAAAATATCCAAATGGGAAAGGGAACAAGGGAGGGAGAGAGGGAAGGGAACGGAGGGACAAGAGAAATAAGAAATGGAAGGAAAAAAATGAAACGAAGCTTTTATAATAAGGAGGGGGGTGCAGGGAGGGGAGGGGAATGGGAAAAAAAGAAGCAACAAGATCTATCATGTACAGGTACAAATCCCCTATGATAAATGATATCACTATGTACATCTGAAATGTACCATTAAAATAAAATTTTTTAAAAATTGAAAATAAAAGAAGATAAATAAATAAATAAAGTACCTGTCCAGTGTACCCAACCGAAAACCACAGAAAGCTGGCAGCACTCTATTGGCACAATGCTGGGACCATGACATACCATTGCACCTCAGTATACTGCACCTTGGAAAACTATTTTTATAGTAAGCTATGTAAGTGCTTCTCATAAAAAACAAATCTAAGAAAACAAATCTAACCCTTTTCAATTGCGAAGCAATTAGTCTCCTGTGGAATACTCTCAATATTGTAGGTTAAGCATGTATTATTTTCAGTACATCACACTGCTGAATCTATGTCCAGGTAAATCTGAATTTTTATTCTGTGACATTGTTGCAGAACAAATAACCTGTAGAAAAATGAATTTGTTTTTTTCGAGACGCACTTGTATTCTATTGTCAATTAGAGGAATGATTGTGTATTACATGACCTCATTTTCTTTGCAGCTTATGTGAGTATATTAATAGCTAGTTTATTTTTTCTTTGTGTTTCTAAAGTTTTCTTGCCTTTATTCTTTTTTTCTCTTTCACTTTTTTAGTGTCAGATTCCTCCTCCTCCTCCTCTTCTCTTTCAAGAACCGAATCTCCTCTCCACCTGTTTGTATCTTCTCATCTTCATTCTCATCCCAAACCTGATACCTTTGCGTGGCCCCCTGCAACTCATTCATTCAGTGACTCAGGTCCCCGCCGCCGCCGGGAACCCTCTCTCTGTAAACATGGTTTTTCCTTTCTTGTTTGACCTGCTTCATTTGCCTGATGTTTTATTTTCTGATAATCTTCCTAACTGATAAGCTGGATAGGAAAACATCAAACTTGTCAGAAAGAAGACCTTGCTTATTTGAAAATCCAGAGCTGTTAGGGGCAGAAAGAAACTTGAGATTGCAGATATCAGTGCCCAAGTTCCAACCCCCTCTGAGAAGTAGAAAAGACCCATCCCGAGCAGAACAGTGGAGCTTTTCTACAATATTACTTCCATTCCTTGAATCTTTCTGCTTTCCTGCAGTTGATATAAATGCATAAAATTAATCTTGTTAAAGAAAAGGCAAAATATAATATTTTGTAAGTAATGATTTAATCCTCAAATTTTGGGTTTCAATTTAGAAATTAATTTCACTCAGCATATAATAATGAAGCCCATATTCTAAAGGTAATGGGCTATGCCTATTAAACAAGTGGTACTGTGAATCCAAACCACACAGACAGCTTTTAGAACTGCCAGTTCCCTGGGCTCACCCCCCAGGTTTATGATTCCGCAGGCTGAGGGCAGCCCAGGGATCCGGACGTTTACGGACTCTCCCCTTAACGATTTCAGTGCCCACTGGTTTGAGGCCATATTTTGAGAGATAGTGCTATAAAGTGTTTTCCATTTGCAAGGAAGGAAAAGGTAAGATTTGTGTCATGAAACTGTGCAGAGAAATTGGAAAGCATTTTAGTCTAATCTTGCTTTTAAATAATGTAGAAATTTTGAAAGTGTGCTTTAGGGACTTCCATGACCTGTCGATTAAAAAATAAAAATAGACAAGGAACCCAGTATTAAAATGAAATGCTGGTTGGTAAAGTCCTTAAAAGGGATCTAAATATGGGTCTCACCAGGAAAGGCCACCCTCTTTTTTTTTGCACTCATTTATTTAATGTTCATTTTACTGCCAGCACTGCCAGAAAACATTTAATCTCTGTATCTGTGATTTATAAGGGCTCATCTTTGTTCCAAATGCTCAGTTATATGCTGAACAAAAGCTCATAAGGGGACTACTGCCAGAAAGAGCCACTTTCCCTAATGTGCTCCTCTTCAGGATGGCCGAGCCGCTGTGTAGAACCTGCGCACACAGCCAGGACAGAAATGAGGTGATCCTTTAAAAGAAAACATTCACATCAAGAAGCACTCCAACTTTACTCATCTGCATATTGAGAGTCCTAAATTTTGTCCTACTGGCAACCCTAGTTTTATGAAGTAGAAGATAAAAGTACTTATAAATTGCTTGTATTAGTTTTATTTTTTTAATACATCTATTTTGTGCTACTGGGGATCGAACCCAGAGCCTTTACGCTGAGCTACATTCCCAGCGCCTTTTTTATTTTGAGACAGGATCTTGCAAAGTCACTGAGTTGCGCAGGCTGGGCTCAAACTTCCCATCTTCCTGCCTCAGCTTCCCAGAGTGCTGGTACTACAGCCACCACACACTGTTTATGTTGTTTTTAATCCATTTAAAAATGGACAGTTTCTGAGTTCGATCCCCAGTACCAAAAAAAGGGCAATTTCCCTTAATACAATGCCCAGGGCAATTGCCAACTTTGTTTTTTGTTTTTGTTTTTGTTTTTTTCAGAAGAACTGTTTTTTACATACTTTTTGTTGAGTTTGTCGTCTTGAAGTGGGATCTTACTGTTCTGGGTAGCGTTATGTTTCCAGTACCCTGCTGTGCCTACTCTTGGCACAGCAGAGCCACCTGCCTCTGCGCCCTGCCACATTTTGTCTTGTGGCATCCTGGGGAGTCCCGTGCTCGCTAAGGCTTTGAAGACTGAAGTTCTGGTTATTTGAGTGGGATACTTCATATCAGATTCACTGGTAAATTGTTGGGACGATGAGCACCTCTTGCCTCTCTGCTGTCTGAAACGGTACTCAGTGTTTATTCTTTGTGTAGTTGAGAATTTGGCCCTGAATTTAAATCCCAGCTCTTTCCTAGGACAAGCAGATAGCCAAGCCCTGAGGTTTTATGAATTTCTCCTTCCTGCCTTTGCCTCCCTAAGAAGGAAAACTAGCCCAACTCTGCACGTTGTTGAACTCAGGATTGGGGTTAATATGTGGAAAGCTCTGATACCTGCCCCTTTTCCTTCCTTTTGGAATTTCCTGCTCTGGAAACAAAACACATTACACGAACTGGATGAACATGGGAATGTGGAAGGGAATGCCTAATTGGCTTTTCTTTAGTTTAAAAAAAAAATCATTGTTAGTGGAAAACTGTGTGTCACTCTTGAATTAAAATCTGATTCCAAACAACCGGACTTACAGTTGGAAGGTTATTAGAACTCTCTTTGCTTGTTTAGCCTTAATTTTGATTTTTCAACTATTTTGTTTCTTGGTTTTAATTTTTGGTTTGCTCTGTTGTTCCAAGGCAACTCTCCAGAAGCATACTTTCTTGGTTTTCCTTCCCTTTTTTCAGTTAGTAAGTAGCTTACCAATCGATCTGTTAACCCTTCCAAGGGTCTCCAGAACCACACCTCCCTCCACCGTGGAATGTGTATTGTGGTTGTCAAGTGTTGGGAATGTTGGGATGCTGTGAACATCTCCCTGCTGCCTGCTTGCCCCTCCACCACTTGGGGCCCACTTCCCTGAAATCCTCACGCACTCAGCGCAACCTGGGCTCACACACCGCGGAGGCAGTATTGGTCTAAAGGACTGCAGAGGAAGGCATGGCAGGAAAAGCGGTCAAGTCAGGGTGGGCAGTGGACAGTTAAGTACCCCTGGCACTCATTAGAAGCAGAAGACACCCAGTCTACCGTAGTGGGTCACCTGCAAATTCTAGATCCAGAGAACCAGTTGAATCTTGACATCTTTTCCAGTACAATGATTATTGCTGCATAGAAAAGCAGTTCTAATCGTTAATTTTCCTAAAAAGATAGACTTAATACCACATTGGCCAAAAATTATGGAAGACCAAGCACTTCCCTGGAAGTAAAATTAGTGCTTTCAAATCATTAAGGAATGATCACATTTTTCCAAAGGATCTTTTCTAGACTACTGATTCTGACTCATCAAATACTTTGAGGAAATAGTCTCTTTCCTACCAGAGATGCTAACGTAGATCGTGACCCGGTGCATTTGAATGATCTGAACCTTTAGTCTGTGGCACATACCACCCCTCCCATGAAAGGAGTGTGTTTCCTTTCTGAAGTCCAGCTCAGCCTAGATGTGATTTCTTTTCAGGTTTTAAAATGGTCCATAATAGAAAAGAAAGGGTATGTTTTGGAATTGTTATCACATTAGAGTTCCTCATAAAAAGATTTCATTGTCAAGGTCATTTAATATCAGGTTCCTCAGAGATGTTAAAAATACTTGATGTTCAGAAAGCCAGGCTACATTAAACTCTTTAAGTAGCCTGTATTGGTTAAAGTGAGACTGGATATATTCATTCAAGAGACTTATTTTCTGTAGAAGCAGCTCTAACTCCCTCAGAGATGAGGAACCTCGAGTTCAGGGGCCAGTTCTGCAGAGGAACCTCCTGCAACTCCTTGAATCTCTCTAGATCTTAGTTTCCTCATCTGTAAAAATGTAACATAATCATTGTATTTACACATGATTTTTTGGTTGGGCACTAACCGGTTCTGATTTTAAGACCCAGCCAAGTGCCTTTGGAGACATAGCCCAGGCAGCTGTGGCTCCCAAAGAAGAGTCACTCCAAGATGGGAGGTGTGGAAAGGGCTGGGCAGGATGCGAATGGCTGTGCAGGCAGGTCTCTCTCTGCACTGCCCCTCGCTTCATACACACGTAGACTGGAGGACCTCAGGAGGCCTCGTTCTTGGGTGCTGTTGCAGTTTGGAGAAAAATGTGTGCCGATGTTTTATTCGCCTCTCCAAAGAAGGTGCCAAAATCAAGATTGCCGACTTGGGTTGTTGGCTCAGTTTTTCATATCACTATTTCTGGTGAATTTGCTGCTCTCTCTGGGAATAAGTCACTTGGAGAGGAGAATAAACAGATTAGTGAGAGAACACACCTCTAAAAGGAAATCACATGGAGATATGAATTCAAAATAGAAATGATGCTTTTTCTTTCCATTATGGCTAGCATTTTGTTACTGACTTTGCATTTTCTAACATTCAAGAATGTATATTGTGACCAGGAAGTAAGCATTTAGGTGACATATTTTACCCCTTACTCCTACTTAATAAATTTTTTCTTTAAAAAAAGATCAGTGTATACGTGAAGCATTATTTTAATATTACCCCTACCATTTGTGGCGGGGGCAGTGGTGCTGAGGCTGTAATGCAGGGCCTTGTGCTTGCTAGGCAAGCAATCTACCATTGAGCTAAATCCCCAGCCCCACCCCTGCTGTTTCTGAGGAGTGGTAATTTAAAAAAAAATTGGCCCTGATATATATGATCTTTTCAAATATAACCTTTTGTTGCTATTTAGATTAAATTAAAATTAATTTAATATAATTCTCCTTCATTAGTTCTAAGGTCTTTCTTTAAGCGAGGCTTAGTGGAATTATAGGAGATGGATAAGTGGCACTCAGGCAGAGGCAGGTGTCCAGAATTAGAGCTGTGTCACACCCGAGGTTCCCCCGTGGCACCACAATCAGAACACTCCAGGCTCTGAGAGCAGGGCCTCCCACGCCAAGGCCACGTCAGGCCTGAGCCACAGACTCATGAATATGCAGCAGAGAGGGCTGAGCCAGCAGGGTGGCGTCTACCCACAGTCCTCCTGCAGAAGGTACTGTCTCCAGCACAGAGCCAGCGGCGGGCACTGTACTCCAGCGGCTGGCCTCCCCCTGCATGCTTGCGAATGGCTTCCCTCCATGCTTCCGAGTGACCACCTGGCCCCCAGCAGCATGCCATGCCTCCTCCGCTTGCCTGCTGGTGACGATGCAGCCCCTTTTCTCCCTGGCTCAGTGGGTCCTTCCCTGAAGCTTTTCCCTCTCAGGGGAAGACACCTCCTATCAGGGTTGCACTGTTACTGACACTCTGTCAAGTCCTTGGCAAATCGTGATCTCATGCTGGGGCTCTGGGTTTGTTGTCCTCATCTATTTTCACTCAGAGAAAGGTAACCAGAGTTGTTTGTCAGAGGATCCCAGAGCTGACAGTGGGCCTTGGCGGGAGGTGACTGCTGCCCGGAAGCCGTGCGGGCATGGCCCGCTGTCACCTGGTGGATGCACCACAGAGAGGGAGATGGCAGCACTCAGAGGCAGCAGATACCAAAGAGAAACCTAAGGCGGCACAGTGTGAGGGCCCCCAGCCCTAGTCAGCCTCCCTAGAAAAGCAGGCTGACCTCCAGCAAAAATCCTCCTTCCCCAGGAAGGCAGCACCAAAATTTGTTATGTTTAAAGAAAAAAAGTATAGATAAAATATCCCTAATTTGGAGACTAAAATAAGAGTGAACGCTCCTACCTCTTCTCCAAAAACTAAGAGATACTTAGTCACTAGTCCTTACCTACCCTTCTTCAGCCCAGGACACGGGCGTTTGGAGCCCAGGTGGCAGGTGTGGGGCCAGAAGGGCGCAGCTGCCAGCAGCCTGCAGCATTGTTGGGTGGGGGTGTTTCCAAGCCCTGTCTTGAGAGACAGACATTCTTTTTCTGTTAAAAATGAAAATTTTTAAGCAGGCTGGCTGGCAGAATGCTTAGTCATCCCTGTTGCTGTGGTGTATACAGGGTCTTCAGGGGAAAAATGGCTGCTTTCCCTTATTAGAATTGTTTTGGGGGCAAGCTTCTAGGCACTGCTGAATAAATCCTGTTGGCAGATAGTACTGGATCATTTGGAGACTGAGGGAAATGAGCTGGAATGGCTCAGAGGCTTTTCAGAAAAACGCAGGGAGGATAGGTATTGGCAGAAAGAATATGGATGACAGACGGAGACGGGACTCGGGGCACAGCCACGTGCTCCATCATTCTCCCACGTTCACATACATGAGGCAGCCGAGTTCATCCTCCAGGGCTGGGAAGCAAAGAGCTGCCCAGAATCCTGAGCAACCATGTGTCAGCTGATTGTTTTTACATGTAATAGAACATAGTCGTCCATTGTTGCTGGCACTGGGATGGGCACCAAGTCGCTGGGCATGCAGCTTTCATCTGAGATCTAGTTTATCTTCTGCATGCTGTGAAGACACGAGGGCAGAAGGAAGGTGCAGGGTCCTTCAGACTATAGCCACTTGTCTAATGCTCCCAGAAAGTCAGAAGAATAGCTGGAATGGAAACATGGCATGCATTTAGCGACCTTTGCTGTGAAAATACAGACATAACGAAGCCACTTAGTTTTTGCTTAACAAAGTAATTGGCTCTGGGATCCCTTTAAATGATGAACTTTGACGATGAAACAGGGTCCATATGTAGTTGCTACATTTGAGATTTCTGTTGAAATCGATCACAGATTTCTGTTTCCATAGTTGGAAAAAGGAGTTTGAAAAGGCTTCTGCTACAAAGCAATTGGAGCTGGCTGTTGCTAGCGTCCTTACTTGTGGCTGGATTTCTCAGCAGACTTCAGCATATGACAGCAAAGCTTGGGAAGGGTTTGGAGCAGGGCCTCAGTGCCCTATGGTCGGGGGCCTCGGCTCCTGGCCCTCTCAGCTTCTTGGCCTGTAGAGCAGTGTCTTTCTGCCGCAGTTCCTGATGCCAACACACATGCCCATGCATCCCAGGGAAACCTAGAAAAGAACCCTGGCTTAGGAATTGGAGCCATTTCTTCATGTGGCACTTTGCCTTTGTTGCAAATATCCAAGACATTTTCTCTTCTAGGCCTAGGTAGGAGGGTAAAGCAATCTATCTCTGCAGCCCCACCACAAAGGGGCCTGGACCATCTAGCCAATGAGGTCACAGAACCTGGCCAAATTTCAGGGCATGCCCTCACCTGCCCCTGTCATCTCTCGGTTAATCTGGCTTCAGGGTGGCTTTTTTGAGCCACTGTGTCCTGAGGGAAAAGGGGCACATGATCTTGGAGCTGGCAGCTGCTACACAGCCCACAGCCCCAGGGTTGCAGTGGTGATAAGTGCTTCTCCAATTAGTGTGGTAAGTAAGAGGCGCACACCGGCTCAGCACTTTCCCTGGCTCACCTGTGGAACCTGATTATTTGGAAACTTATTTCTTCAGTCTTGGATTTCAGTTTGGAAGTATGTCCTTTCTTCCTTCTGATTCCCTTTGGAGCCTCAATTTGTCTGTTTCCACGATAAGTCATACACAATGCAGGGACACGTTTGCTTTGGTGAGAAGGAAAAGAACACCTTGAAAATCTCTGGGTTACAAGCAGTTTTTCTTGTTGTTCACCAACGTAAGTCAAAATCTGATACCTGTATTGACACCACTTCAGTCCCATAAAATAGCAAGATACAAGCTCTTTCGGTTTTTAATCATTCTCCCAAATTCTAACCCAATGGAAGAATTTTATTTATTGTGTTATTGCCAAGAAGAGTAAGATGCTAACTATTCTATAATTTTACTTTAGTTAGTCATCTGCTATTACTAATAAATCTCCGAATGCTCTAATATCTACTCTTAGTTCAGAACATAAAGACTGTTTGCCCTTGTGGAATTTGTGTAACAAGAACTTGATTATAAAGGAGAAAAGTGTTCTGATAAGCCTGTTACCCTTTTCTCCTGTTTTAGCAGGCTGGTTACATTAGAGAGCGGGGGAAGTCACTCAGTGATGTCCACTGTTTAAACTACGGGCCACTGTCTTTTTTAGAACAGATTGTTAGAAGTGACAGCAGCCACACTGAGAAGCCTTTTGAGAGGTTCTAGCCTCTCACCCATTTTGAAGGAAGAAGAGCAGAACACAAAGACATGTATCCAAAAAAGAAGCCACCCTCTTCCAAGTGTCTTATGGGGACCTCTCTGTTGACACTACTCATTCTTTGATTCCACAAGCATCAGGCTGATTCCTATTGTTCATCTCTGAAAATACCTAAAGAGAGGGACATCCTGTCGTCCAGAACCACATAGTCTAATAAAGGAGGCGGTTACCTCAACTTTGAAACTTGTGATCCACACAGTGATAAAGATACTCAGGCAGAAACAGCAAGGGGGTCCCAAGGCCTCTCTTCGAGGCAGCGCACAGGCCTCAAAGCAACTGCCGTGTGGTAGGTGGCAAAGAAAGTTGGTTTTGGAGGCTGGTTTGGAGTCAGAACAGTGTTTGAGCCACCAACTGGCTGTAGGACCAAGGATAGTTACATAACCTCCAATCTTCTTACCTATGTCAAAGGACTGTTCAAAGATTAAATAATGTATCTAAAGAACTAATCACAGGGCTTGAAACATAGTATGTTCTGTAAAAATGATAATCACCACTGCTCTTGTCCTCATCATTGTCATCTTTTGCCAAACCTCTTTTACACTAAAATGTATTATTACACTAGGACTTAATTAATGTACTTGTCTGTAGATATCACAAAGACCAGGAACTTCGGCAGTAGTTCTGATTAGTTCATTTGTGGACCAAACAAAATAGTTAATCCAAAAAGTGAAATTAAACTCTGCAAAAGCTACAAGTCCTACCACAGAACCTGGTAGAAAATCGGTAGGGTTTTTCTGTAGCAGTAGGTGATTATTTATAAAGGAACCAATACGTGAGTATTTTAAACATGTCTCAGTTTTAGTTTCTCATTAAATAACAATAGGTAAAACCCACATAAATCTCTTCAGGGTCTTTAATAACTTTCTGGAGTCCAAAGGGATTCTGAGACCAAGAAATCTGAGAACTGCTGTCCCAGAGAACAAGATCTTGGAACCCTGTTCCCCAGGTGACCGTCAGCTGGGAGGAAGTAGCAGAACTCGGGCTGCTGGTGTACGTCCAGGCTTTTCTACCTGAATGTCGGTTATATCTCTTCTTGTCCCTCTTCTATGGCGCTCAGTCTCCGCGGCACGTTGAAATCACTTTGTTTGATTAACAGTTAAATGCCTGGCCCCACCCCAAGAGGTGGTGACTCACTCAGTCTGGGGCATAGCTGTGACATCACGACTTTTTACAAGTCAAGGTTGAGAGTCAGTGAGAAGGTAATGGCAAATATAGCAACAGTGACCTAGATTATTCGTGTATTTAACCAATCATTGCTACTAAAAATCTCAGGGAAACTACAAGCCCTTGTTCTCAAAGTTAAAATATTATCTTCTGTAAGAAGGTTCAAATAAAGTAAGACCAAAAATGTTTATAGCAGTTTAATTGCTTTGACATTTAGATTTTTTTAAAAATGGAGTTAGAGTACTTTAACCCAAGGTGGATTCGTGGCCAGCCAGCCTGTGTTCATTCCTGAGTGTCATAATGCCACCAGGTAGAGTCTTTCGTCTCCTCACTCTTGGCCAGCAGCTTTCCACATGCAGGACGCTCCGGGCCTTTCCCCACAGCTGCTGTCCCGCTGGGTGTCCTCACAGGCCTGTCTGTGGATTGGCCGCAGAAGGTCGGCGCCTTCCCGTCGGTAGATTTTGGTTTCCATCCAAGCCCCGACAAGAATGTGAGTGTAGTAAGAGGAGTCCACATTACTATCATGTTGGTGCAGTCAGAACATTATACAGGAGGCCAATTGTTGCTGCACATCCTCTTAAAGTGAATAAACTATGGTACATTCTAAAATCCAGCTGAAGTTATATTTGTGCTTACAATTTTGTATTATCCAAAATATGGTAATCTCAATTTACTCACATAGCATTTTTCTTTACATGTTATCATAGTTTAAACTTCATGATGAGTTAATAGTTACCACTAAAAATGTTGAAATATGTAACTCCATACTAAACTTCCTGATGGATCATAAATTAACAAAGAAAATTCCAGATGAATATAAATAATTTGAAATTAGGAAGGGGAGGGGAATGGGAAAAAAAGAAGCAGCAAGATATATCATGTACAGGTACAAATCCCCTATGAAGAATGTTATTATGTATATCTAAAATGTACCATTAAAATAAAATTTTAAAAGATTAAAATTATTTGTAATTTTACGTTTGAAATAACTGAGAACCCTGCCCACGGTTTTGAAACCATGCCTCCAAAAGTGAATGTTGGACAGAGGTAGGAAACAAGCCCTTGTTTAGGGAGGTGACCTCCGGTAATCGGGACCTCTACAAGGCCACCTTTGCATTTACACACTGCAGCTGTGCCTTTGCCTGGTGAATGTGCTCAGTGGCTCCTTTCCTTAGGTCTTCTCCTTTCAGGACAGCAGGTTTTATAGATAGGCAGGTACCTATTCTGAGCCCTGGACATTTTATTATAAGCCATCCTCCCCTGGTCTAGTATTAGCCTGAGAATAGACACTGGGCAGAAGTGTACTTCTTCTACAGTTTGTAAGCCATGTCACAGAATATGGGTCCCAGTCCAAAGGTCGCCCACCTGTCAAAGGCCAGGCTGCACTAACGAAATGGGAAGTTGCTGGGTTTGTCTTGCTGGGTTTGTGTGAATGGCCAGCCTACTACTCCACACACTACTCCAGGAGGCAAGTATGGTTCTCCCCCTCCCCTCTCCGATAGAGTCACTAAGTTATGACTCCTACATGGTCCTTTGTAATGTCCCTGTGTAGTACTTCATTTATGCCATTTGTTAACTGCTCTGTAGCTAGTGAGACCCCCTTCTTACCCCCAACACTCACCCTGTTGAGCTCCTGGAGGGAGTCTTTAGCACAGTGTATTCCCCATGTGTTGCATAAAAGTCAGCTGAAGCAAAAGGAGTAAGCTGAGGTTCCAGGCCGTAATGATAATGACTGTCCCCATTATGGACAGTAACTCAGAAACATCCTGCAGAAGGGGGGTGTATGTGTGTGTTGTGTACTCATGTCTATGTACGGGAGGGGTCATTTGTCGGTGTGTGGTTGGTGGCCTGCCCTTTCACTCTTGACCCCATCTTCTTGAAACCTCCCACAGGCTCTGTCCATGCCACATCTGTGGCAGCTTCAAGAGTGGAGCAAGCACTGTCAGAAGTGGCCTCGTCTCTGCAGAGCAGTGCCCCCAAGCAGGGTCCACTACATCCCTGGATGACGCTGGCACAGATCTGGCTCCACGCAGGTACCACTCTGCCCTCCTGTACCCTGTGGACCCTACCACCTACACACCGTGAGCCGTGCTGTGCCCAGGGCTTCAGGAGCCCTCATCAAGTGAAACCAAAGCCTCTGCCATCAAGCACCAAACTTTTACCACTTCTTTGCAAGGATCATGATTTGTTCAGTATCTGCCCATGTTAGCCCTGTGTCCACACCTGACCCAGAGCTTGGCCCAGAACAGGCGCCCAGGAGAGGTTTTCTGAATTGCACTCAGGATTCCCTGGGAGTCTGCTGTCTGGGGTGCAGGCTTTGTGCTGTAGATGATCACACTGTCTTGGTGGGTGACGTGGAGTTGGGTCCTTGCTATATTGCTTAGCAGCTGTGTATCCTTGAGCTCTGTCTTGACTTTTTAGCCTTATTTTCTCGTCTGCACCATGGGGTTAGAATAGCACCTATTTCCAGGGTTGATGAGCACAGTACATAGTACATCTCAGCAGCAAGTCCTATAGTCTCCAGGAGAGAGGACAAGGGATATTGGTGACACAGATGTCTTTATCAAAGCCAGGGCAGAGGAAAACGTGTTCACTGGTCCCACCCAGCTCCTCTGATGGCCCCTGGTGTCTCACAGAGAGGGCAGCAGCAGAAGCCACTGGGCTGGAAACTGACCCGGAGGCAGGGATGATCACCCCGCCCAGGTTGCACTCAGCAATCTGCTGGTTTAGCAGTGCTTCTGCACAGCTGGAAATCCCTGAAGTAAGTCCAGTATGTGGGCATTTTGGAGCAGTGAGAATCCCACTGTACAGAGCACCCAAGCAAATGATGGCTGCTGATTTACTTGCATATTTCTATTCCTATGTAAAAGGTAACTTCTACCCCTCAAATTTTATCACTTTATCTACATGACCCTGCCTGAGCCTTCCAAGGCTCACCCCCAGCAGGGTGTATGCCAAAAGCCTAATATGGTGGAGGAGGGTGTGTATTACCCACTAGCTGGATATCTGTTTACTCCTTTTTGCCAAAGTCAACTGTGTGATGTTCAGCCTGTGTGTCCCCACTGGGGACCTGTGCACCGTGAAACATAGCTGGATTTACCTGCCTCAGCAGTCACAAGGCCCCACCCAGTCAGCATTGTCTGGGTTGGCATCTCTAATTGAGCCATAGCAACCACCATAAAGTAACAATTACGTTCTTCAAAACAGAAGCGCAGCAGAGGGCTGATTCATGCATGTGTAGTTACTCCTCCCACCCGCACTTGCTCATGGCACTGGGCTCATGCCCAGAGAGGTCACCTCCGAGGGCCAGGGCACCACAAGAAGGCCACATCCCAGCTCTGGGACAGATAACCCCAGCACAGGATTCTGACAATGTCCTGCTCAGTCACCTCAATGAGCTGTGACCATGGAGATCAGAAAAGAAAGGAGTGGGTGCCTGGAGGAGAATGCAAGGCTAGTGTAGGAACAGAGTTGTCCTTCAGATTCAGCTTGAAATCCAGTCTTTGACCCAAGGGAGGTCCTTTGCCCACGGCAATCCCCCGAGCTGGACTTGCTCCTGACCTCACTGACAGGGCTTCTCTTGCTTGTTTCTTGGAAAACTCAATGACCTGAAGTCCATAGAGCTTTGCCTGATGGTTGCTGCCCCCCCCACCTCTCTAGGGACTTTACCCTTCTTTGTGTGACCTGCTATGACTCAGGGAGGAAATTTTATAGTTGCTTATTAGAACTTTAAGGACTTGGAGACTAAGATTCTTCATTTCTCATTTCTGTGGCCTATAGGACAGAATAAAAATCTCATTACTAATCAACAGGTGTGGCTTTAACATTCTGCAGGTTGGCGGACCTGAACTATGGCAAGCGCACGCCACAGCTGCCTTCTAGACTCCCGGCAGATGTACTTGTACAAGTGTCGTGAGCATCACATGAAGGATGAGTGAGTGGAGCCAATAGAATCTGTGCCATATTGACTCTTTCAAAGCCATACCTGAGTCAAGATTTAGAATCATGTCATATATCCACATAGTCTTTAAAGAGGTAAATTCAGAAGAAAACAGACAGTTCCACTGAATTGTCAGGAGGTGCCACATGTGGTTTAAGCTCTATTGATCTGAGAGGTGAAACAAAGGTGACTTCATTTTTTGACAGTTTGTGAAAACTGGGTAACATCTTCCTGTGTCCATCATTAGCTCCAGCAGTACTGCCAGGTGCCATAAATTTTGCAAGCTTTAGAGAAATGAGATCAAGGCTTGACACCCAGGCCGTGGTGTTTGGCATTTGTAGGGCTGTTCTCTTGGTTGTTTTGGCAGGGGGAGCTAAGCATAGCGGGAGCTTGTGATGGTAGCCCATATGGAGGTGCCCCGGATTTGAGTGCTGTAGGAAAGGTCACTCTGAGATGACCTCAGATTCCAGCCCACTGTGTCAGAGACACTCGTCTGTGCATTTGACAGTGAGGAGGTCATGAGGACAACCTGAGCCTCTTGTTGCTCTGGGAGGGAGGTGGCCAGGGCCAGCTGCGAATACAGACCCAGGAAACCAGAGATGCTTGGCCACAGAGGGTCCCCCTCCTGTGTGGTGGTGCCTGCTTCTGCTCTGGACACTCGTCACCTCAGAGCCTCAGACTTCACCAGGACACCTGGTAGCTGAACCTGCCCAGGCTGTGTGTTTCTGTTCCTTGGTTGTTTGGACCTATGTCACAATTTTATTTAAATTGTTTTCAAATAAATAACACACTCATGTGGTATACAGTTGAAAAGGTGGGAAAGAGCTAAGGGAAAAGGCTCCTCCTATCCCTGGGCTTCAGTTGTCTATCACAGGCAGGTGGCAGTCTATGCCTCTTCTGGAGATTGTCCCACTTTGGGCTTTGTCCCCACTGCCCTCTTAACACGGCGTCAGAAGGTTGTCACATGTGAACACCAGCAAGACTGACTCATAGTTTTTACTGTTGTCCCATGTAAGCCTATGTGTGGAAATACCATAATTCAACCAATTCTCTGTGCTGATTCATGTTTAATTTCTAATACTTTGCCATTAAGTATAACTTTTAATAAGTATCCTAGTGTATATTTGTTCTGTGTCTAAAAAGGTAGCAGTGATGGAGCAAAGGATGTATACTCTCTAATGTTGATAAATTTTGTCACATTGCCTTTCATAGGACCATACCAGTTTCTAATTCAGCCAACAACATGTGAGTGTCCATTTCTCACTTCCTTGCCAATACCACGGATTCCCAAAATCCCAGATCTTTGCCAGTCCCGTATATGAAAAACAGTGTTTCCATTGGCTGCTTGTGACTTCTGCCCATTTCTTAGATATTGAGCTTTTTCTTTTTACCTACTAAGCCTTTATTATGTGTCAAAGAAATTTGCTTTGCGTCTGTATTTCTCTTTTCTTTTATAGTATCTGGGCTTCCCATAATATTTAGAAAACAACTTCCCAGTTTTTAGTCTCTTTCTGAAAGTTCCAAGTATCTTGTTGGGTCATTTGTATGTACAGGATCTCATAAATGAGGTCAGAGGGAGAGTCTTTTTCCCTCCAACCCACAGAAGGGAGACCCTGCTAGCCAGCAGTGGGCACTGTGCAGTCTTCCTGGGGCAGAAGCCAGGAGAACTCGGGCTGAGCATGGAGCCCCTTGGAACCATGCACCTCCCTTCATCAACTTAAGCTTCACTGTTGGCCTCCGGAAACTCAGTCACTGTAATTCCAAGCTAAACCAGAACCTTTCCAAGCCATGCAGCTTCTGGGTGCCCATCTTTCAATTCCCACATTGGGATGGCAGCTAAAAATGACTCAGCGGTAGGTGGTTAATTTCTGCTTGTTACTTACTAATAATTATAGCTTTCACTTTGGCACTTCTCACAGCCGAAACCAACGGCTATTCTTAGATTTGCAAGATCAGATTTTCTGATTTCTGCTGGGAATTTAAAGCTGTGATACTCTCGTGGATTCCTTGGCCCTGGCCTGTCCTGTCCCCTTTATCCTTCCTCCTCTCTCGCTCTTCCCAGTTACAAGGAGGTTGCATCAGTAGGTCGAGGGGTGATCCTGTGGCATGTGCACCATGACAGGATGAAGACAGCTCTCAGACAGGTGGCATGCAGGCCACTGCGCAGGGAGCGCATGCAGGAGGGAAGGCAGAGTCCTAGGGGCCAGGCCTGCCCAGATACTCTGCTGGTCAGGACGGATCAGCTGCACCCACCAGCCCCTTCTTCCCTGGAGGATTCTGGCTAATTGTCTACAACTTGCAGGTAGCTAACATTTATCAAGCACACCGTACTTATCACATGTTATTCTCAGGACTTCGTATGTATTAATTTGTTTGGTTCTCATCAGAACCTCACACAGTATGAATACCCTTATTCACAATGAAGAAACTGAGGCACAGCTGTCAGATCACTTGCCTAAGATTGCATGGCTCAGATATCGGGAAACCTGAATCACAAAGGCCACCAGTGTGGCCCAGAACCCTCATTCTAACCCCAAGCTGGCACTCGGTTGGTCAGCACAGTGTCTCTGAAGATCTCCATGTGTTCAGGCCCTCTGCTTAGTGGTCATAAAGACAGACACTGTCCCAGCCTTCCTCAGGTTTACACATGCAAAACAAAGCAGTTAGAGAAGCATGTAACTCCCACAGTGCCAGGTGCCAGGGAGGAACAGGGCAGGCTCCTGTGATCCCCTGGAAACACAAGGCTTCCCCTAAGCAAGGCAGCCAGGCAAGATCTGGGCACAGATGAGCAGAGACCGGAAGTGTGGTTAACACTGGAAGAAGGCACAGTACAGCACATGGGAAGGCCCTGAGGCAGAGTGGGCTCTGAGAAATGAAAGGTGGCGGGCAGGAAGCCTAAAGAGTGAGCAGTAATCATGCTCCAGGGGAGGCAGCAAGGCCCAGGGTCAGATCATGCCCCAAGGTCAGATCATGCCCCAGATCCACATTCTATAGCCCTGTTAAGATTGACCCCAGTCCTAAAAGAACTGAGAAGTTGCTGAAGGGCTTCAAGCAGGAGCATGAAAGGATCCAATTGGGGTTTAAAAAGCTCACTCCAGCTAAATGTGGAGATGGAATGGGAAGCCACAGAGGGTGGGGGTGGGAGCGAGGAGCAGGAAGACTTAGGAGCACTGGTCCAGGCCACAGAGAAAGTGCCTGCTCCTGGGTGGTCCCAGCAGAGGTGAAGGAACGGGACTCCTGAGATGCATTTCTGAGATGGAGCTGATGGATGAAGTTGGTGGGTGAAGAAAAAGAAGGAATCCAGAAAGAATGATGAGCCCTAGGCTTCAGTCCATGATGATACCATTTCCCGCAGTGAGGCATCCTGGGGAAAAACTGGTGTGCTGGGCTCAGGAGGAAGAGATTCCACAGTCTAGGTCCAACTTGGAAGTGTCAGATGCCTAAGGACATGCAAGTGATAGGTGGCTGTCAGATTTGGTCTGCAAACATAAATTTGGGAGTTGGGATTTATCAGCCAGTGTGGTAAATGGGCCTGAGAATGAAGATGGAGAAAGAAAAAAGCCAGGCTGAGCCCTGAGCCCCTCCACAATGAACATGTGGGAAAGAGAGGAAAGTCAACAGAGACCCAAACACACAGGATGGGCAGCGAGGAGAAGGAAGCATCAAGGCATCACAGCAGGAAGGGACTGATGAAGGCACCTGCGCAGTGTGATCAGGGACTTGGACTCAAGACTCAGGTGGTTCAAATCCTTGTTCTTCCACATGCCATCAGTGCAATGTGGGCAACTTATTTCTTTCTAATCCTGCTGAACCTAGTGTGCTCCTCTGCAGAGGAGGAAGTTAGGACACTCACACAAGATAAAGCACTTGGTGTGCTCAGCACACAGCCAGCACTTAATCACTCTTAAAGAAACTGTTTGGAAGGAGGATATGGCTCGTAGGAAATGCTGCTGTGAAGCTGAGTGCAGTGGAGACAAAGCAGTGTTGGATCTGGTGGATGAGAGTTGCTGAGGACGTTGACAAGACTGGTTTTCACAGAGTGCTGGAGCTGGAAGCCATCTGGTGCAAGATACAGCCATCGGGTGGCAAGAGAGGAAGTGGAGGCAGGGAGCACACACCATCCTTGCAAGAAGAATCCTCTGGAGTAGGAACACGGAGCTGGGAGGAGATTGGATGGTTGACACAGAAATGTACTGATTGAGACCCTTAATGTTAGGGCTTAGATCTTAAACATTCCCAAAGACCCATGTGCTAAAGGCTTGGGAGAAGGTGGGGCCTAGTGGAAGGAAGTTAGATCACTGTGGTGTGTGCCCTTGAAGGGAATATTGAGACCTCCTTCCCTTTCTGTCTTTCACTTTCTGGCCACCATAAATGAGCAGCCTCCTCTGCCACAAAGTCCCACCATGATGTTCTGCCTTGCCACATACCCAAAGCCACAGGGTCGGTTGACCCTGGACTGAAACTCTGAAGCCATGAGCCGAAACAAATCTTTCCTCCTTTAGGTTGTTTGTCTTAGGTATTTTGTCACAGCCACAGAACGCTAATACACTCAGCATCCAGAAGAGAGAGGACATGTATGAAGATATGAAGCCTCAGAAGGCAGGAGAGCAGGAGAGTCCAGGGCCCAGGCATAGGAGGTAGCTTGCAACCACAGTAAGGGGCATAGAGTGGGCTAGCATCAAGGACACAGAGGGACTTGTTGGTTTGGTGGCAGGTCTGTGCTGCTGGCTTCTGGCTTCTCTGAACGAGGAGCCAAGGTCAACCCTAGAGGTGGGACCGCTGGGGAAGGATCAGGAATCAGAACAGCTGGGTCACGACCTAGAAGGGTAGAGTGGGCCTTGCTGTTTCTCTGAGCCACTGGAGAGGGCATCTCCCTGGAAAAACTGACAGCCAGACGCAGGCTCAGAGGTACACAGCAGTCAAGACCCTGGTAGAGACATTGGGCTGGGCCTTCAGTGAAGACAGGGCCTGGCCGAGTTCAGCTTGAGGACTGCAGGGCCCAGCTTGGGGCCTGGCCCTGAGAAGCTCAGGATAGGTACCACCTGAGAACAGAATCCCTGCTTCCTCTCACTTCCCAGCTTCCCCCAAAGAAAACAGCCCAGGTCTAGGGCTGAGGAGACCAAGGCTCCTCTAGGCATCGGTGGCTCAGAAGAGTGACAAGAAAACCCATCAGAACATATGACCCTTGCCTCCTTGCCCCTCATGCTGATTTTTGTACCAAAGAACAAGTTTGTAGGAACGTAATTGTTCTTGGGGGACTTATATGTTGCAACACCCTTTGTGCACCCTGGTGGCACGCCCCTCCCCACCCACCCCATCACTCTGGGGAAGCAGGGTTCTGGGTAGAGGAAATGGTTTGGAGGGCTGCAGAGTCAGCCAGGCCACCTTCCTATCTGCTGCTGCTGGCCCTGCATGACTAGGGAGTACCAGATGCCACACGTCCTCACCTGCCACCTTCTCTGCCAGACACAGGTGACGTAGAACATCCGCCAGGACCCAAACTAGGCATAGTTCCTGGTTCCACTTCCAGCATTGACTGCTCCTTTGTGTGAGTTTCCAAAAAAGTGCCCCTTCTGAGTGGACTAAGCCACGAAGGGAGCAGACTGTGCAGGCTGCAGGCAGGTTTTCCTCTGCAGTTCCACAGGCCGCATCTGCAGCACAGTCCAGGCTGGACTCCAGCCCCCATCGGCCACCACCTTGCATAGCACACAGCCCACACAGCCCTGGGCACAAGGCAGGCACCTTGCAACTGACAGGAAGCAGGCCTGGGCAGTGTTGGATGGATGGACTGATGGATATATATAACACATTAATTTACACATTCATATCAATAACCTGGACATCTTTCACTGCCAGGATGAGGCCAGGGTCGAGGCAAGCACTGAGGAGACAGTTTCGGGCACCCAGGGCAGAGGGTCACTGAGGCAGAATGTGGGCAGGGGACCTGACAGATGTGACTGTGGTGGCCACAGAGAGAGCAGGGAAAGAGGACTCAGATATCCTGAGGCCGGCCTGGCGATAGTGGTGCTGTTCTCAGACGAGGACCCTGGTGAAGCAGCCTGAGGGGCAAGATGCAGTGTCTCCACCTGGACACCCAGGAGACAGAAGTGGCACTTGGAAATGCATGATGGGTCTTAGAGGCAGCCTGGAGTTGCAGGGCAATTTGGGACTCTGTACACAAAGGTGAGGGAGCTGAGGCCTGGGACTGGCAGAAATGTCACTTCCCTGCTTTTGTGAAAGGGGCAGCTTGGTTTTTCAAAGGCTTTGTTGGTGTTAACAGTCATGACTCTCTAGGGTGCGGTCACTTTCCCAGGCAGGGGCCAGTCCTGTGGACCAGCCATTTGATTTCATGCCTTTCCCCACATAAGCCTCGGCTCACTGGCCTCATCATGCTTTTGGCATCAGGAGGACAGGCCGGAGGGCAGAGCCACTGCCCACGAAGGCTGCGTGTCCCCAGCTGGCTTGTCCCATGCGCATCTGCATGTGGTCAGAGCCAAGGATGGGGCCAGGCTAGCCTCTGTCCAGATGCCGAGGTGCTCAAGGCAGGAGTCCCCCAAGGTGGGGGGCAGGGCCCAGCTAAACCTCTCCCCTCCTCTTGGCAGTGACATATGTCTGCTCTGCGAGGTCACAGCACAGTGACTGGAGCCCCTGGGCAGGAGTGGGCCCAAGGGATGGCCGGCCCACAGCTGCATCCACAGGGGAGGGGGACCAGCTGGCCCTCGGCCCTGCCAGACTCCCATGGGCGAATGCAGAGGTCCCCAGGCAGAGGGACAGTCTCCCGCCGGGCCTCGCAGGGGCACTGGACCGAGACAGCATCTGCTTTCTGCTCTCCTCCCACAGCTGAGGTCTACATTGGCATTGGGAAGCCTGCAGAAGCCACAGCCTGTACTCAAGAAGCTGCCAACCTCTTCCCGATGTCCCACAACGTCCTGTACATGCGGGGACAGGTGGCTGAGCTCCGAGGAAACATGGACGAGGCCCGGCGGTGGTATGAAGAGGCCCTCTCCATCAGCCCCACCCACGTGAAGAGCATGCAGCGTCTGGTGAGTCCACCGGGCCAGGACCCCTGCCGTGGGCCAGGGCTGCCCAGGGAGGCAGCAGAGGCCAAGGTGCGGTTAGCTCGCCATGCTGCCACACTCCACAAAGCCAGCAGACCGTGCCCATGGTAATTCATGCGCGTGGCACCCTAGGAGGTGGCGGCATGCTGTAGACATCCACCCAGTGTCTTGTTAGGTGCTGTAAGCAATTTGGGTCCCTGGTATCCTGGCCAGCATTCCCAGCCACCTGCCACTCTGAGTTCGGGAAGGACATCCTGTGGCCCTGCCCGAGCTTGTCATGCTCAGTTGTTCTCTGCACTTCTTGCAGCAGCCACCTTTAGGACTATCTGCACCCTGGGGAGGCTTCAGTGCAAAGATCACAGCACTCACATTGGCGGACTGGGGGGCTAACCTGCCGGGAGTCCGAGGCTCCTGCTTGTCTCTCCCAGAGGCCACGGGCCAGTAGGGACCTCCTCTCACGGGAGGGAGGGAGGACCTGGCCTTCCTGCACCCAGAGGTGAGGTCTTCAGCCAGGGACACAGGCGAGTCACCCCAGTTCCCACACCCTGTGTAGGTATGGTAGATCTTCAGAAACACATGTCCCTCCTCCAGGTGCCCGGCCAGAAGGGTGGTATGTTGCCCCACTGCTCTCCTTGCCCTGAACCATCTTCACGAGGTCCTAGAGTTGGCACTAGCTGTCTGAACATCAGTCCTGCGGGGAGCAGCCTCGTCGCTCCAGGGGTTCTGTTAAGAATGTGTTCCAAGTGCCGCCGTCACATTCCTGTGGGGGTCTTCGCTGAAACGCGAAGTGAGTGAGGTCTGTGGAGCCAGTGAAGAGCCTGCATGCCAGGCTCAGATTCTGAGGTGGCCTTATTCTCAGTGGTGGGCATCTCTGATGTAGTGAACCACAGGAAAGAAAAGCCTGGTAGTGACCCTGAGGCACCCTTCGCATCAGCTGCCCTGGGAGCTCAGCGCCCACAGTCTGTGGGGTCATTCGGTCAGTCCTTAACTTCGGGAAAGGCCCATAAGTTCTTCACACCTCAGCATCCTTCTTGCAGAAGGCAAGGTATCCACCACCCAGAGGATGTGGTTTGGTAACTAATCTATAAAACCTTCTCCAAAGGATCCCAGCGCCTTTGTTGGCTTACCATTTCTCATAAGCAGAGCATAGAAGGTACTGAGCCATAACTACCAGTTTTGGGCAGGAAATGCTGATTCAGTGAGAGTTAGGTCCATCAGACGAGTGTGCACCAAGAGTCGGACTCGGACTTGAACGTGTCTTGTAGCCTCTGGGAGCCTTGGTATTTCTGTGAATTGGGCTGTTGCTTACCCAGGTGTTCTGTGTGAGAACTGAATGACTGATTCACGTAACAAGCCTCACAGAGTTCCTGGAACCTGGTAGGTGCTCGTTAAATGGAAAATTGAAGACAGTCATTTTCAGTTTTAAAAATAAATCAAACCTTACAAAAATGACATCTACTTAATTTTTTTCAGCCTTTTATGAACATACAGTACTGTAACTCAATGCAGCTTTATAAATAATTTTTCATTATTATCTAAACATTAGTCTCTTTGATTAAAAATATTACATGGGTTTTAATTTTTGCCTCCCTATTGTAAGAGGAATTTGTTAGGAGCTTTTCAGATCTCTGAGCTTTTGCTAGAGTAATGCGGAAGAGGTATAATCAATGCCATGTACCCAGTATTTTTATTAAAAAGAGGTAGCATGTTTCTAGCTCAAGGCCTATGAATTATTCAGAGAAGTATTTCTTGTTCATCCCCAAGGGGAACACATGAGACAAAAGATCAAATAGGAAAATCGCACCAGGAGAGTTTTCTGTTTCCCTTTGGAGCTTTGCAAGACACCTGAGCTCCTGACAAAGGCCAGGTTCTTTGCTCTCTGAAAGGAGCAAGCGCTAGGCCCAGCACAGGGGGCTGACCACGCTGATGGCCGGGCCTTGCCTGCTGCTTTCCCTGGCAGCAGCTGGGCCTCTCCAGGCCCAGAGACGGTGCTGCTTTGGAAGTCTTGCCGGTGGAAAAGAGTAATAATAACAAACTCACAGACCTTTCTCAGTGCATCCTGACATATTTAGAAAACCATCCAGACTGGAGGCAGATTGGGAAGAGTTCAGATTGTCATAGTCAGGAGCTTCACCTGGTGGCTGTGATCAGGGTGGCTCCCAAAGGGTAGCTTGGGATGCCCCTTCTTGGTGATCTTAAGGAAGATGCATCTGGACTTGCATTCTCCCCACCCACTCTGAGAACCTGGCCCTCAACGGGGAGTTGGGGCTACACTATGGCCAAGAGCAGCTCCCTCCTCCTGGAGCTGGGAAGAGGTGGCCCCGGAATCCCCAGGCACTTTGGCCCTGAGGCATCCTTCCCCTCACCCCAGCCATGCAGGAAAGCAGTATTTCCATAGCTTTGGATGGAAGAAGGGAGAAAGATGGCCCTCCAGGCTCCATACTAGAGTCCCAGCGCTGTCCCTCATTGGCTTTGGAACTTGGGCACATTACTCCCCGTCTTTGTGCCTCGGTTTCCTCAGCTATCATAAATGAGGATAATGTTAGCACCAGTGCCTCACAGAGACCAAGTCCCACAAGAACTGAAGTCTCTCGTTAAGTCACAGAGGTCTTCACAGAAACCAGACTGATATGCAAGTCCCTGGTTTAGTGGAGCAGGACGCTCAGAAGCCGGCTCTTCACCAGCTTGAGTCCAGGAAAGAGGCGGGGCTCCAGAATTGAGCAGTGTGGGTGCAGAAACAGAGACAAGCATTGGTAGTTGCCTGGCACCCAGGGAGAAGAGAGTGTGAAGCCCAGGGCAGCCTGGGCCAAGCCAGGACCCAGGACCAGGAGGTCCAGAGTAGCAAGGGTTCAAAGAACATGTGATGGAGACCAATGTGGACCCAACAAAGAGAGGAACTGATCGAGAGGGAGATTGAGGGAAGCCCCCCAAGGATGGAAGGAGTGTCCCTGGTGCTCAGAGAGGCTGGAAGGACCGTCAAAGGGATCTGTATAGACAGCAAGAAGCCACATTGTCTGTCACGGACGGAGAACCAGTGGCTGACAGTGGTCACAGAGGACAGATGGGAGCTTCAGCATGCTCTGTGGAGAGCAGTTCCTCACTCATTCCTAGGGGTGGAAGTGGCAGCACATGCCAGATCACCAGGCTGTCAGAGAGGTTCGATCTGTGCACAAGTGTGGATGTGTTAGCGCTGTTACAAAGCACTGATGGAGGACTGGGGTGGAGCCCAGTGGGGGAGCTTGTGCTTGGCATGCAGGAGGCCCTGGGTGCAATCCCTAGCCACCAAAAAAAAAAAAAAAAAGGGATGATGACTTGAGAGGCCAATAGTATTTGTGAAAGTAAGCCACAGGTCAGACTTGACGAGAGACACGTAAATTAAAACCTGGGTGAAACTGACAATTTTCTGATAGTTTTAGCCTTCTTTTATGTGTTTAAATTCACATGTAGTGAGAAGGGAGAAGAGACCAAACCTGCTCAGCACTGGTAATGAGTAAGCAGTGACACGGAGGCCTCGCAGCTGGGAGCGGCAGGTATTCAGGAAGTGATGAGATGAAGGCACCAGAAATTACAAAGTAATGTTGACAAGGAGGACAAGGGGGACTCAGACTTTTCCCAGAAAATCTAAAGGCATTTGTCCTATTAGTTTTGCATAAATGTACATTTGTCTGCTATGTGAAAAAGCCTTTAGCTTGAAGTAACCAAAATGAACTAATCAAATATAGAGCAGCTTTTTCAGACAGTCCTGTATTCTGAGTAGGGAGGGCCAAGGACGGGGAGGCAGCCCACGGTGCCCAGGGGGCAGAGGAGCAGTCTGCTGAGCCAGACTGCCTGGGCCAAGGACTGGCACAGAGATGCAGAACAGCCAAGGACAGACCTGGCAGGACGCAGACGGGCTCTGCAAACAGGCACGCCGGGTTGCCCTCTGATAACGTCAGTCTGGGCTTTGGGGGCAGCATTTGCAATTGGAAGGTAGGAAAGGAACAAGGACTTTCAGGAGAGAGATGAACGGGGAGAGCAGACAAGAAGGTGGCATGGAGGGGAGTTGATGAGGCTGGAAAGGAAGGTGTTGCTGAGCGAGATATGTGTGCTTCGGGGTGTTAGCAAGAGGCTCAGCCTGCCTTGAGTGCCTTGACAGGTGGAGAAAAGGTGTGGGACAGGAGTGGATGGCAGTCAGCCAGGGCCCAGCAGAGTAGACAGCCCTGGGGGGACAGAGGTGCCCGAGGCAGCATCGGAGAGGACCAAGGACCAGAGAGGGCTGTGTGCAGATAACCACAGGAAGGGGACTGCAAGGGCACTGTGACACAGCTGCAGTGCCCACCCACCGGGGAAGGGGAGCCAATGTGTCCACCTGCAGGAAAGGCCGTCCCCAAAAACGATTCTGCTGGGGCTGGGGATTTAGCTCAGTGATTAGAGTGCTTGCCTTGCAAGCACAAGGGCCTGAGTTCGATCCCCGGTACCACAAAAAAAAAAAAAAAAAAAAAAAGATTCTGCTGCAACAGAGATAGTGCTGATGTTGAGAGCCGAGAAAGGCTAGATGGAAGGCATGAAAGGGCTGTGCCCTTGAATGTCAAGGTTACCAAGACAAGGCTGGGGCCTGGAAAGGGAGAGGAAGCCATCATCCTCCTAAGAGGACGGTTAGATTATGGTGGTGCTAAGCTCTAGGCCACCCCCAGGGGAAGCGATGCTAACAGATCAGTGGTGGAGCTCTCCCTGGACCAGAGGAAGGTGGTGAGACGCAAGAAAGGTGATGGCAGGAGAGACTGAGCAGGGGTCACCTGCCCTGGGGTGTGGCTAAAGGACCACACACCTCACTGGAGCCGTCTGGCTGCTGGAGTGAGGTGTGAAAGGGTTATAGCAGCTTGGAAGGGGTGGAGAGACACATTTCAGGCTTCCATATGGGGTCAGTCTAATAACAGAATAAGCTTTTGCTCTAGAGCATGGTGGGCTTGTCTTCTGGGGATGGGTGGGAAGACGAGAACGCCTCTTAGATTCATCGGCTTGGCTTCAGGCTTCAGGTCTCATGCACAGGCTGTGTGAGGTTTCTCTCTGAGTTCACATCTTCTGAAACACCAGGAATCTGGAGTGCTCGTAAAATGGGCTGCAGTCCTGTTGCGAGGGACCACATTAGCAGCAGAAAATTGGCAGGCATCAACCAAGCTTGTCAGAAAGGCATTTGGTGAGAAAATACCCAAAGGCGCCTCACGCTGATGGCATCGCCACCCAAGGTGCACTGGGACACATCTTCCAGAGCGTGCTTGTGTTTTCTGTTGTTTCAACAGCTGTGACAGTTGATCCATCAAAGCAAAGCTGACTGGTGACACTGTGCTGAGGGGAACGCTCTTCTGAAGTTCAAAGGGGGCCCAAAGCTGGGCTTTCAGTAAACCCCTTTCTAGCTAGTGTGCCTGGGCGCTGTTTGGCTGTTCCATCCCGCTGTGTGCAACAGGCTGGAAGGCAGCAGAGAGGGCCAAAGGGTGGGAAGGCAGTGTGCTGGGCTTGCTACGGCAGCCGGCACTGCTAAATTACAAAACTTTGCTGTCTTTCCCATCTTCGAAAGTGTCCATCTGTTCACTGAGATTTGGGAAATTGCTGTGTCTTATATTTTACCAGTTACCAGCCTGGTTTCCAATATGTGCCCTGCTAAAGGAGAGACGAGCATAAAGATGCTGTAACTCCAGGCACTGGCAGCCTATGTCCGTGTGTCTGTCTGATCTATCCATCGGCACACCCAGCAACACACCGCTTGCTCTGGGAGAGGCGGCCTCTGTGCATCCTTTACTCTGGGTAAGACCCAGGCACAAGCAGCCTGGTGAAACAGAAACCAAAGATCCCCTTCTCGAAGCTGATCTTTAGAAACGAGTCTCTTTCATCCAAAGTATCGTCTTTCTTTCCATATGTAGAAAGAATGATGGCAGGAAACAAAACTTTGTTATAGCACAAAGACACTTCCATCTATTAATTGTATTTTATTTTCTTACAGAATTAAAAAATGCTTTGGAAATGAAGGAAGACAGCTTTGTTCTCTGAAGAAAGGCTTGCGAGATACTTAGATGCTGTATGTGCTTGCTGATTAGAACTCTGGGAGGTACACAGGTCTTCATTCCTCTGCCGCACTCTCTTGGTGTACTTGGGGCTCACACTCGGGGCAGAGGAAAGGTCCTGTGTTCTGCTGGGTGTGGAGGTCTCTCTCTCTGTAGTCCATCTTGCCCCTCTTGTTTAGTGGTGCACTCTCAGCTCCTTTGGAAGCTTGAGACCCTCTCAGCAACCATTAATAGTTGGCATGATATCAGTTATTTCTCTATCGTGAAATGTGAACTCTCAGAGGCCGTATCTGCTGTGCTTGTTGTTATGGTGTTCAGTAAAACGGGGAGTTTCCTGTTAACTGAGGGGGAAACTGCCCTCGGTGACCTCCCCAGGTCACACCATAAGGAGCATACCAGGACGAGAAGGTCAGAGACCACATGTAAATGCACCCAGGAGACCAGATTAGTCGTTGTCCCAGGATGGCACAGAGATCAGAGTGTGGCATGGGAACAGCCTGCCTGGGGTCCAGCTTTGTCACTTCCTAACTGCAGGGCCTGGGACAAGTTTCTTTATCCTCTGCATTCCGTTCCCTCACAGTAAAATGGCAGTGACGGTAGTGACCCTGTGGTGTTATCGTGTGGGTTAAATGAGTTCATAAGTGTTGGCTCTGAACATCAGTGTTGTTCTCTGTGATTTGGGTCACACGGTGGCAGCTCCTCTGTGTCTGTTTGACAGTGAGAGAGGCAGCTGCTTTCTGAGTCTGTACCAGGTGACTGCAACCAAGTTTCATTCATGGGAAGAGCTGAAATAAGAGTCCATCTTGGCACATGTTTGGCCAAAAGCATGGCACTTTCCTTTCTTTATTATTATTATTTTGTACTGAGGATTAAACCCAGGGCCTTCACACTTAGCTACATCCCCAGTCCTTTTTATTTTGTATTTTGAGAAAGGCTCTCACTAAGTCACTGGATGCCCAGGCTAGGCTCCAACTTTCCATCCTCCTGCCTCAGCCTCCCAGAATGCTGGGCTTATAGGCCTGCACCGTCACACCCAGCTTCATTTGCTTTGAAGAACAGTTGTTACACGCTGACAGTTTCTGTCTGGCCAAGGCCCAGGTTAATCTAGGGGGAGACCTGGGCCTCCAGGCTCTGGCTTCCTCCCTGCGTCATAGCAGGGTGCGGAAGATGGCCCTCCCCATGGCATGGTGGTCATCGTCCCCTACCTGAAGGACAGCCTGGATCCACTGTCACCTCTTTTATGGGTACTTCTAGGCCCACCCATGCCCACAGAGGAGCCCTGTGCCCCCAACTTGCATCCCCTGAAGCCCTTCCTGAGCCTGTGCGGACTGGAGGCCCCAAGGGGAGGGCTCCAACCTGAGGCAGCACAGTGGCCCTCATGGACCAGGTGTAGGCAGGCAGAGAGCTGGAGAGGGGCCGAGCAGCAGCTACAAGCTGACCCAACAGGCATTATTCTTCCCTGATCACAGACCCAGAGCGCTGGGTGCTGTTCTCTTTGAAGACGTTTTGCTTCATGTCATTGCGACATGCTGTTTTTAAACAGCCAGGTTCACTGTTTCTCTGTACAGGGCTCTGGGTGTTTGTTGGCTTGGCCTTGCCACAGCTGTTTCTGACCATGACTGCGAGGTGGGACTGGCGCAAGCGGGTGTCTTCACAGGAGACCACAGAGGCCAGGACCGAGCAGTTCCACGGATGTCACTGGGTTGCAGGTTGGACGCAGAGGAGACCTGGAGCTGCAAGGCAGCCCGGGCCGGGTGTGCTGGGCACAGCAGGTCCCCAGGCTGATCTCAGCACTGTCTCAGGGGCTGCGCCTAGGAGGAGAAGGCTGAAGGGGCAGCACTCTGTCAAGGGCTCTGGGTGGGGCCAGTGGCTACTCTCCCAGGTCGGTACTATGTCCTGTTGTCCCCAGGCACATCCTCCCTTGGTAGACCCAGCACCCCATCTGGAAGCACAGTGTCACTGTCCTTAGAGACTTCTGTGGCACATGTCCTAATGGAGGCTGCAGTGCTCTTCCCAGGTGGGCTTTGGTCTCCTGGCTGTCCACCCTCCATTTACCTGGGCACAGTGCAGATGAGACAGGCCCGAAGGGAGCTTAGATGCAGGTGTCTGCTGGCTCACAGAACTCCAGCCACTGGCCCTTCCATCCTCTCAGTTCAGTCAGCCAGGATCGCCCCCCGAGAAACTCACACTCACAAGAGACTGGTCCCATACCAGAATCCGAAACAGTAATTTATAAATAATCGTACATCTCCCCGGCCAGACCTCCTCTACTCCCTCCCAGCCTCCTCCCCAGAGAAGCGCACACTCTAAGCTAGATGCCTGGGCATCAAGTCAGACATGTTGGTGTGGCAGAGGCCGAGGGTCAAGTGGTGCAGAGCCCAGCAGTTGTCCTTTCTGTGCCTTGGAGCCCCTTCCTGGGCTTCAGAACTTGCCACTTATGCCAGTGTCCTGCGGTTATAGATGAGCCAAAGAAAAAGACATTCTCAGCTCTGAGGAGTGCCGGGGAAGGGGGCAGATGGAGCTTGTCACCCCCAGCCTAGGACTACCTGGTCCTCGCACCTCCGCGTGCCATACAAATATTAAATATCATTTTCTTCTAGTGGGGCAAGCACACATCCAACCCCTGCTTCTTTGGGTCAGATGAATTCTCCATAGGGGGGGGTTCTGTCACCTCTCCCCTTTTCCCTGGATGGTGACTGAGGCATGCCCTCAGCCCATCCTAAGGCAGATCTCCACACAGACTGGGAGCCTGATCCCAGTGTAAGACAGGACCTCCCGATCTTGGTTCCCAAGTGAGAGAAGCCTGCCCCTCTCCCACACCCAGAGGGAGCAGTCTGGCTTTGTGTCCAAGAACCAGGACACTCTGTGGCTTGCCATAGCCCCTCGGGTGGGCTCCTCTGGGGAGCCAGCAGGGGTCCACACTGTCTAACTACATCTGTATCTTGCCACCAGCCTGTCTTTGGGGCAGGTGGCAGCAGTTCAGTAACACAGTGAAGAACAAGCCTGCCAGTGCCACAGTCAGAGGTGGAGAGTTTGAGTGGCTGGAAGTATTGGAAATACTTTGTGGGGAGAACCAGGTAATGGGCAGTTTCTTATGACATAAGCCATTGTCTCAGATCCTTTGGAAACATGTATTTTTGGCAAACATTATCTGGCTGTTGGGCATCTGGGTCCTCTTGAAGCAAGAGGAATTTCCCCTGGGCACAGATAGCGTCTGCTCCACGGCACCTGGCTCTTGTTGGCTATGGCCAAGTGTGTGCCCAGTCACCCCCTGACCAGGGCAGGGACATTCCTAGTGGACATTTTCTATTTGGGTCTCAGATCTTTCCTATCATGGCATCTGGCCACCCTGCTCTTGCCGAGACACAAATCACAGACCCAGAAGCAACCTGGGCCCAATACTTGTTCCAGAATGCAAACCATGCAGTGCCTGTTCACAAGGCATTCCTTCACATCAGTGAAAGGAAAAAATGAATTCTGCGTTTATTTCTACTTTCCGTTTTGGAGTCTCAGATGACTAACTATGGGCAGTACAGTTCAGCCTCTCATTAGTAATTATGATCTAATTTTTTTAATCTGACATGTTCTACCCAAGGCATTTATTCTTAGAAGTGCTGTCCCATCATCTCACTGTGATGTGACGTGTGGGCTCCTGCCCTCCTCTTTTGCGCAGCGCACGCCCTCCCCCGCCCCCCGGCCTGGACCCAGAGATGAGTTCCGCTCTCCGCCTTGTTCTGTGTTCTCCGATGCTGGGCTGACCTCCCCTGCTTACCACTGCCCCCGGATTGGAGTGCTGCTGCTGCCGACTCGCATTCCTCGGCACCCTCCCCCCTCGCAGTCTGCCTCCAGACTCTGCCAGAGGGTGAGGCAGCCACCACGAGAAGGTGGCATTCTGAGTCAGCTGGCTGTCTCTCCTGTCATCAGGGCTGGTCCCAGAGACCCCCATTAAGAGCTCCTGGGCTCTCTCTGGGCCATGTCAAACCCATCTGTTGTCTGGACCTTCAGACTGTTTAAGACTCTTAGACCCAACACTCTGAGAAGAACATCTCCCAGGAGAAGGTGGAGAAGTCTCCCAGCAATGAGTATGAGGACTAAAACAGAAAGACAGCAGATAAGAACCTTGAGACCTGTACTCCCTGGAGAGTTGAAGGGATTACAGATCTAGAATCCCAGTGAAAATCCCTAATCTCAGCCCCCCTTTTACAGATGGGGAAGGTGAGGCCAGACAGAGGAAGACACAGAACAGGAAGTTTCCAGGTCAGCCTTGGCAGCCCTACTGTTGTCAAGGGGTAGGACTGTGGGGTGGCTCGGGAGGAAGGAGTGACAGATACACCAAGAGTCACCAAGTCTCTAGCCCTCAGGAGCCAGGAGGTCCTGACCTGGAGCCAAGACAGCCTCTCTGCCCTGCACAGATCCCTGAAGCCTGATCTGGCCAGCTGATGGGTGCCCTGATGAGCACCCTAATCAGCTGTGCAGAGGGCTCTGCCCAGAGTATTTCGTGAGACCCCCTACCCTGGGATCAGGAAGTGACTTTGCCTCTCAGCAGCCTCCCGGGAAAGCAGAAAATAGAACACAGCAAGGCCTTAGGGCCCCACCACCGGCTCTCAGAACCTGGCCCACTGTCCAGGAAACTCCAGCCTCCAGAAGCTTCAGGAAAGCCCTTCAGCCAAGGGCCTGGGGGTGCAGACTATGTGCCTGGAAAGTGGATCCCTCTCCCGTGGCTTCTGTGCCTTCTGCCCTGCTCACTCGGCTCACTGACGGAGATCCCTCTCTTCCCCTGCAGTGTGCTTCCTCCCTTTTTCATCTGCTTGGTTTTTGCATAACACCTGTACCTTCAAATACCTTTTCTTTCTTTTGGAGACTTCCAGAATTGTTGGAAGCAGTCAGTCACCCATAAGGCTTGTGAAGCAGGCAAGGACTCTGCTCTGCAGGCAGGTGCATCACCTCTCAGTAGCTCATTTCTGCCCTCACTCCATGTTGCTTCAGCATGCTGGTCCTTTAGTAAACGCTGTACAGATTAAGTAAGATGATAGAGGTAAGAAGTGTTGAACCTACTGTGTGCCAGAGACTGGACTAGACCCTGAGGATGTAAACGTGACTCTGTCCCTGCCCCTCTCACCAAGCACCAAACATCTACAAGGAAACGGAAGGCAAGTTAGGCTGGCTGATGGACAGATGTGCAGGACATGTCACCTGCGCCCTGGGCTGGGGGACAGGCTCTGCAGGAGTGACCTGTGGGTACAAGTGTGGCAGATGAAGTCTGTGTAGATAATGAGCCAGCTGTTGGAGATGTGCGCGGACCACTGGAGAAATCTGAGTGTGGAACGCAGGCAGACAGCAGTGAGGAAGTACTGTGGATTTTGTTGGGTGTGATGCGCTTGGATGGTTAAATGAAAATGTATTTTTTTAGAGAGTATTTAGGGATAAAATGTCACAGTGCTTATAAAATACTAATAACCCTTGCCCCTAAAATAGATGAAATCAATATGAAAACTCTTAACGGTTCATAGATTTAAGAGATTCATGAATAGACGTTCATTATTCTAGCCTCTCTGCTTTTTACAGGTTTAAATAAGTCATTGTGATCAGGTGTACATTTCCAGAGATCACTCGAAAGCTGTGGAGGCTGGGTAATGCGACAACTCAGTGTCACTAAGGACAGTTCAAGATAAGAAAGGAGGCCCAGTAAGCCTTGGCTAGGGGACTGAAGGTTCAAGGCTGGCTTGGTGCCTGGATGGGTCAGATGCCTTCACCAACATGAAGAGATGCAGGAGGGGGAGTGGGGATAGGAAGAAGGACTGTGACACGTCTCACTGGCCATGTTGAGGTGGGTGACGCGAGTCTGTCGTGGAAGACATGCCCGTAGCATGTGGCTGGGTGGGCCTGGGGATTGCACATGACTAGTCTGGAGTGATGGCCTTGAAGGGTAGCAGCAGCCAGTAGGTGGTAGCTGAAGCTGCGCCTGGGATGCCAACCTCAGAGAGGAGGAAAGAGGGTCTGGGACAGCATCCCAACGTTTGAGGAGTGGGAGGGCAGTTTTGACTCATGAGGAAATGGAGATTCCGATCATTTATGCACATTTTCCTCCCACTAATGCAACTGGGATTTGGGCCCGGCTCTGCCAGCTTCTTCAGCCCTCACTCCCACAGTCCGCTCCACTGTCAGCTTAGGGCTGTGGCCAGCCCTGTGTCCTGCAGTGGTGTCTGTGATGTCCGTGAAGCTCAGTGCAGAGAGAAGGAGGGTCTCAGTCAGCAGAGGCACTCTTGCTAAGCGTCAGAAGAAGTGGCTTGAAATAGAGACATGGGAGAGCCGGAGGCATATCGCATCCCTTCTCTGGATCTCAGTTCTTCCTCTGTTTGTGGGGATGATGGCAACCATCCCACCATGCCATGGGAACATTCGATGTGATCCCGTACGTGAGCTAGAAGGACTTCTGTGGTGTCTGATGACAAACACTGTGCTTTGTTCTTAAGAGAAATTTGAAACGTCCCTCTTAGTGTCTAAGACCTGACTCTCTTACCAGGTGTCAGTTACTCAGGGGACAGTGGGCAACCCCCAGCTCATAACAACAGTGACTGTTACTGAAAGGAGTCCTGGACATGCGTGCTGTCAAACACACACACACGCGCACGCGCACACACTCACACACACACACACACACACACACACACACAGTAGGCTGGGATCCAGCCTTGTCAAGAGGTTGGTCTTTGATTAGCTCCGTCATTGAAATGCTGGCCATTGTCCTTCCAAATGTATCAGAAACTGCTGGCCCAGCCTGTAGGGGAGCCTCCAGTGCCCGATGCTGTGTCTTTCTTCATAAATAAAGCAGCAAAGCCCGCCTATTGCAGAAAGTGGCCCCTCCCAGCAGGCCCTGGGTCCCTGCAGGCCGTCTCTCATCTTCCGCATTGGTGGCCAGATCCAGACAGATGCATGGGGCTAGAACCAAAGCACAAGCAAGCAATCCCTGCGGGGATCTCCCAGAACAAACTGGAAGCAAAACCAGCTTCTTCCTAAGGACAACATGCGTTTTTCCAGGCCTTTCAAAGCAAGGCAGGTCAATCGAGTTATAATTGGCTCTTTAATTAGAACTCCCACAAGCTGTTAAATTCTTTACCTGCTGCCTGGCATCTTACACAAGAGTGACGAATCCGCTTCTGCCTTTGGAATGATCAAAGAAAACCAGCTACACTCTCACCCTTCCTGGGACAGCAACCCCCTCCAACTACCCCCTGCCCCACTCAGACACCCACACACCATAGCAAGCACAACACAGCCCACTTACTACGAATGGCTGGGGGATCAGGCTTGGAAGGTGTGTTGCTGAAGAGGTCTTGGAGGCTGAGCAGGAGGAGGCCTGTTCCGTTCCTTTTTCTAGGGTGGGAAGCATTCTGAGTGTTTCAGTGAAGCCCTAAGAAGCTCCCCTAGTCAAGTTGCCCTGTGTAAAAAAAACGTATCCCTTTACCCTCTCTGTATTCTCAGCACTGAAGAAAATAGTATTTTGTGTTGGTCCCTTCAACCATCAAGATGACAGTGTGCCAGGATTGGTGTCTTTTACTGCCAAGGAGTCACTTGTATTTCCCATATGGTCCCTCTGCTCTGGGGCCAGGGCCCCTTGCAGCCCCTGCCAGTCAGAAAGCTCAACGTGCATGCTAGGGCCAGCACATCCCGCCTGCCCATCTTGCCCACCGACCACAGCGACCTCACATAGGCAGCCTGCAGTCAGCCATGGTGTTGGGATTTATACCATGGCAACTGGCAAACGAACAAATCAGAACATTTTTCTTTCAGAGTGCCAGTTTTAAGGCACATCACTGGACTCACGGGTCCAAGTAAGGAGTTATTTTATGGGAGGGAGGCAAAGAGAAGTTAGGGAGAGCAGCAGCCATGGGCAGAGACCAGCGTGTTTGCCCTCCAGATGGACACGGAGCTGGAAGGAGGTTGAGGGGAAAGAGACCAGTCTCAGAATTGCCCGGCCCAGTGGCAGAAAAGGCATGGTGGTGGGGTAACCAAAGTTTGGAGCAGAAAAAACCCATGTGTGAGGTCTGGCTGTTCTGTATGCTGGTAGTCTGTATGACCTTGGCATGTCACTTTAGCCTCTATAATACAGAAGTGAACGTTGCCACCTAGCAGGGCTGCCCTCGGGTCACACGCAGTCCTTAGCACCAGCTCAGCACAAAAGCCTCACCTCACACCTGTGAGACAGCTGTGCCTTCCCTTCTCCCAAGCTAGAGGCTGTGAGAACTGCATGGGAAGTGAAGGGATCCCAGAGCCCCTGGAGAGCGACATTAGGTCTCCCGGTGGACTTGCCCCTTCCTCATTACCGGGAACTGGATCAGGGCAGCCAGTGCTGTTGGCAGGTTACCTCTGGCTGTCTATCCTGGCCTGACCAGGTAACCACAGGCGTGATATTTGGGGTTGCTTTGATTTACTCTTCTAGTTTCCCATCTCCCTCCAAGTCATTGTTGGAGCCCCCCATGGGCCCATTTTTGAGTTCCCTGCACGGGCAGCATTTGGCTTCTGAGCAAGCTGATGTGCTCCTCACATTGAACGGCAGGGGGCTGTGCACATTCGTGCTGTCCCTTTGCCTCTGTGCACGAGAGCCCCCACCTCCCTGCCCTTCCCCTCAGAGCTGACCTGGGCTTTGGAGGAAATAGCTCTAATCTTGATACTAATTTAGCCCACCCTGAAGCAGTCAATGGTAAGGGCTCAGTGGTATAGGAGAAGAAAGTGCGGGCTGGGTCTGTGCTCTGGCAGGAAAGCAACCATCCTCTCTGTCCCTGGCCTGTTTGTTGTCATCCTTCCTCCCACCCTGGCCCCAGTGGTAGCTCTCCAGAAATGCGTGCCATGTGGTGAGGTGTGGTTGGGGAGACCCCACACCCCCTCTTCCACCCAGATTTGGGGTTGTGAATTCTCTTTATGTGTGCGGGGGGGGGAATTCCTAGGCTTATCAATTCCAGTCCTCCCTTCATTGGAAAGTGTCTTATCATTTCTGTTTGTTCCTGTTTAAAAATGGAAAAATGGTCCATGCCAGGTGCTGGCAAGGATGGGGAAGGTGCTGGCCAAAATGACCATGGCAGGTAATGAATCATCCCAGCATTTGTGTCCCCATGGGTCAGCCAGTCCTGTCCGGCTACAGTAGAGGACTGCCTGGGGGCCCTGCAGGGACCCGCCCCCCAGGGCCTGTGCTCCTTGGCCCTATCTGCTGAATACCAGCTTTGGGAACACTCAGGCTTCACGCTGTCTGGCAGCTCTCCATGAAATCTGGATAGATCCCGGCAACCACATCCCCAGGCAGACCCAGAGGCACAAGTGGGCACAGAGGTTGGGGTGAGGCTTCCACATTCTCACAGTGGACCCTGGGCTGTATGGGAGAGGGGGCTGGGGCAGAGCTGGGAGATGTCACTCATTCCTTGGTCATCTGTTGAGTGCCTACACTATACCAAAAATGTGCCAGGGCCTGGAGTGATTTTCAGCCAACAAGCGTATATTGTCTCCTGGGTCCCAGGGATCCTGCAGGGGTCTAGAGACAGAGATGAGTCACCGTAGCCCTTGCCTCCAGGAGCCTGCGTTGTCTTGGGCCAGCAGCAGGTAGCCTTTCTCCTGTGCATTGTTGGCTTTTTTGAGCTTTCAAGAGTTTCCAATAAACCGGAAGCCTTTGGCTCTCCCACTTAGTTGTCCCATATCGCTGCTACACGCTCACCTGCCCTTAAAGAAGCCAGGAAAAAGCTGTGCCACCTTGCAGGGCCACCCAGGGCTGTTTCCTGTCTGTGCCTGGTTTGCTAATGGAGGTCAGCTCTTGCCCATCCTCTGCCCCTCCTGGCCTCCTCGGAGACACCTTCCTGGCTATGCCAGTCACTGCCACCCAAGTCCTGGGGGAACAGACATGCACTGAGTGTGTAGGAGGTAAGAAATCTTAATTAAACCCTAGAATTATCAGCTGGAGCTCACTTACTCTGCTCCTTCATTTTCTAGATTAGAAAAGTAGGAGGCTGCAAGTTGTGGTGCCACAGGCTTATAATCCAAGCACTTGAGAGGCTGAGGCAGGAGGATCACCAAGAGTTTTTGGCTAACCTAAACTACATAGTGAGGTCAAGGCCTGCCTGAACTACATAGCAAGATCCTGTTTTAAAAAATCCAAAACAAAAGGAGAAGAAGAAGGGACAGAGAGAAGAAGAAGAAAGAAAAGAAAAAAAGAAGGAGGCAGGCTTCTAGGGGAGTGGATTTTGCCTGGATCGGTGAATCTCAGAGCAGGCCGTGTGGGCATGTCGCCCCGCTCAGCCCTGCTCTCCTGCATAGCTCCCAGCTTCTCTGTAAGGCCAGCACAAAACAGGCTTTTGCTCTCGGTGTTAGGGGCGAGTGATCAGAACTCCTCACAGACACGGCCTCCCTCCCCTCCTCACCTGAGGGCAGGTTGAAGGGAGGCCAGGTTAGGATCTGTCAGGGTCGTTGGGAAGGGCTCCCCACATTGGACCACAGGAGCATTTGGGACTGTCACCCTTGGGTCCTGAGTCCCCAGGGAGCCCCTCAGCACAGCCCCAGAGTGGCCACATGCGAATTCTTTGACTATGTGGCGCCTCTGGTAGGACCCCATCCAGCACTCCCCACCAGGGCCCCCACCCACGTCCCACATCCCCACTGGCACCTGAGGACCTGGGCCTCCCAGGTCTTCTCCTATCACCTGTGGTGGCCAGGGTCCCAGCAACCAGGAAGGCTAGGCCTCAGGAGCTCCCCAGGTGCTCACCCTCCTTGGCCAGGGCCCATCGCCTGGGTGGCGAGCTACCTTCCTAACAGCAGGGCAGCACCTGCCTCCCTGAGGGCAAATGGGACCTCCAGGGGGTAATTAGCACCAAACTTTCCACTGTGTGGCTAACTTGAGCCACAATGGGGAAGAGTATGACTTCCAGGCTGCCTCCACTGTTATTCTCTCCCAGACTTGTTGTTGGAGAAGGTAGATAAAAATAAATAAATAAGTCAACCAGGGAGCTGTATAAATAAGTCAACAGGAGTCTCTTGCCCATTGCCAATGGAAAAGTACCAGCAAGGGCTGCTCTGCCAGCACCCACAGAATGCATTGGCTGGGGTGTGGCCAGTCCCAGAGGATCAGGACCAAATCTTGTTCTCTCCTAAGACTGGCAGCTGACCTCACTTCAGGCCTGGCTCTGAGCTCAGACCATTGCAGCAAGCCTGTGATTAAAGTGGCGGTTGGGGGAGGGAAGGCTGAAGATTCAGTTGGAATAGGGCCGAGAACTGCCTCAGGATCCCAGACAGGGAGGACGTTTATCATCTCCACATCTTGTGGGACCCCCGAGCTTCCTCTTTTCTCCTCTTTAGTCCCCACCAGGGTCCCCACCCAGCCTGAGCTTCACCAAGTGGACCTGGCGTCCCCCTCACCAGCTGTCCATTTATACTGCGTGGGTGTCGCTGGCCTGACGGTTTCTCAATTAGGTCAGCACGGTCTCAGAGGTGCTTATGCGCTGCTTCTATGAGTGCCTGTGCCTTGGGCTGCCGCAGGGGGAAGCTCCTCTGCTCTGGGCCTGCCCAGCACCCCTGACCTGGTCTCTCCACCCCTGCCTGCAGCAGTCCCAGGTGCTCAGACTCACGGTCCCCGGGTGATTCCTCACCAGCTCTCAGCCTGCCTGGGTGCTGTTTGTCAGAGAGAAAGCAGGCGTCTCCCTTTGTGTTTACAGCCCAAGGTCAGCAAGGAGCTCAGACACACCCACGTGGAGGGGAGTCACCCTTCTGTGATTAAAGTCATTCTCCAGTCCTTTTCCTGAACAGCAAAATCACCACACCATTAATTCCCAAGGGCAAGGAATGTAACATTCTAGATGGGGGGCTGGCCCTGAGGCCAGGGCAGCCTGGTCTCTGTGGTCTTTGGGTTGGGGCGACACTACACTGCCGTGCCTCATTGCCTCTGGGTTGGAAAGTTGACTAAATATCATCCCCAAGAGCTCGGAGCCTGCCACAGATCGTTCAGATGTGATCACCAAGACGCATCTGCTCCAAGAAGGGGGTGTGGGCAGAGCTCTGCTCACAGGAAGCTTTTAGAGACACAAGTGCGAGTGGCTGGGAGTTGTAGCCCGTCATCTGCCACTATGTGGCCCTAAACTGCCCGGCTTCACACTGAGCTTCAGCCTTCCCATTTGTTTAGCAAGAGAGCAGGAGGGTCATCTTATCTCTTTGGATATGTCCCCCCAGGCCTCCTGCCTCGGGTGCAGGACCCACAGCAAACCCAGCCTCAGGTCCCAAACCTGTACTTTCTGAACATGGTCCACATAACCGCCCGTGCCAGAGTCCCCAGCATTCAGCACAGTGCTGGCACTTTGGTGCTGAGACACCCACAGCACTCTGTGTATATCGTGGAAAGAAGAAAGAGCTAGAAACTGCTTTGGTGGAAGCAGTGTGAACAGAGGCCCAGCCTGGAAGCCCAGATACCTGTTCCACAGCTCACTGCAGGGATCTTAGCAGAGGACAGTCTGCATCCACAGACTCAACCAACCACAGATCAAAAACACTTGGAAAAAAATTGTACCTATACTAAATATGTGCAGATCTTTCTGTCATTTGCTATAATACAGCATAACAATTATTTGCATAGCATTTACGTTGCATCAGGCTAATAAGAGAGGACTGAAATCTACAGAAGCCAGGCATGCTGGCACATGCCTGTAATCCTAGCATTTGGGAGACTGAGGGCAGTGTGGGCTACATAGTGAGTTCGAGACTGTCTCAACTACATAGTGAGACCCTGTGTTTTTTTTTTTTTATTATATGTATATATATAGATGCGTGTAGGCGATAGGCAAATCTATGCCATTTTATATAAGAGACTTAAGTATCTGAGGATTTTGATAACGAGGGGTGCTCCTAGAATCAGTTCTCCCAGAGATTCTGAGGGTCTTCCTTTGCCCCCCTATAAAATAAGGATGCTAGCCTTTGGGGATGCTCCCCTGCCCTACTCTCCACTGTCCCCCCACACACACACCCCTGCTGTAGGGATCGCCAGGCTATGGGGCTTCAGGTCTGGGACGCTGCTGGCAGGTTGGCTGTGGTCCCTCCCCTGAATGTCCACCCATCCCCAGTGACTCTTCTCTAAAAGCCACCACAGCCTCGAGACATCTCAGCACCAATACTGAGCATCCAGTTTCAAAGAAATTAGGCCAGAAGTTCAGGGCCGGGTCTGTGTGAAATCCCCTCAGGGCCAGACGGCCCCCGATCTTCTGACCAGACCGCCCCCACCCTCACTGCAGTGGCCGCTGCCTGGCGGCCTGTCACTCTGGCGCTGCGCATGGCAGAGCAAGCTCCTCTGGGGTATCCCAAACCATCCCAGAAGAAAGCAGCTCCTAAAAATTCTGCCAGACAGGTACCTAAAAAAAAAGTAAAAGCCGTGTATCTTCCTGAGGCTTCAGGGTGCCTTCGTCTGAACCACAGCGAGTTGCCTTCAAGGGACCATGTTAAGCAACAGAATTCAGAGAGTCTGTGGAGTGAGTGGGAGGTCTGATTTTACTATTCCTGTAAGGCCCTGGAAAGGGAGAGAGAGAGATTCTGGAAGCTACCTTCAGCTGCTGAAGGACCGTCAGGCTGAAGGGGAAGATCATTCTCCACATGACCTCAGGGGACTCAGAACACCAGAACATGGAGATTGGACAAAAAAGCTCATCAGGTCTCCACATTTTTAAGCCACAGTTCAGATTGTCCATTAATGGCTTCTGAGGAAGTAGTGAGCTCCTTGTCACTGGAGAGTATAAGCAAGAATAGCATGCAGCCCTGGCTGAATGTCGGGGTACATACAAGAGGACTGCAAGTTCGAGTCCAGCCTGGACAACTTAGGGAGACCCTGTCTCAAAATTTAAAAAAAAATTTTTTTAAAGGGCTGGAGATGTAGTTCATTGCTAATACCCTGGGTCTGATTCCCAGCACCGAGAGAGAGGGAGAGGGAAAGAGAGAGAGAGAGACAGCGAGAGAAAGAGAGAGAGAGAGAGAGAGAGAGAGAGAGAGAGAGAAGACTGCCCATCCGGACAGCAGCAGGGTCTTGTCCATCAGCCAGTGGCAAGAGAGCAGAGGCCCTCCCACCCCACCTAAGGACTTCCACTTCCATAGTTAGTTGGCCTCTGGCTTAGAATAATAAAAGGTTTTTGAGAATTTGAGGGGTTTTTTTTTCCTTCTGCATTATTCCATGCTGGAAAAGCCTGGTCCCTAGCAGGCATATTTCTTCAAATAAAGTATTTGACCTGGAAAAGGGGCCCCATGAGAGTGCAGCCTCCTGCAGCCATCGGGCACCCTCAGCAAACAAGTGTCGGAGGTCCTCCACCACCCAGGAGGGAGTCGGGGTCTTCCCTCCTCCTGGAGCTTATGGCTCACACTGGTGAGGAGGAGCCTCGAGGGGTCCGCAGGCACTAAACCCTGCCCTTCCCGCCCCAGGCCAGGTGCATCACTGGCCCTGCTCGGGCTCCAGCGGCCCACAGCCCAGATCCCTAGATGGGCTGGTGGCCTGCAAGTGGGGGCATCTGTTCTAATTTGAAGAACAGGGAGGGAAGGAGCCAGCCTGTGTTTTGGTTCTAGCATTCAAGCAGGGACACTGAGGGATTGCTGCAGGGTGAGGGTGAGGGGATAGGGACTCGAGGAGATTTGCCTACATTGTCCCCAGCCCAGTGTGTCATGGATGGAGGAAGGCCGCACAGCGCAGGCCTGGCTGCAAGTCATGTTCTCCAGATCTCTTCTCCTTGCCCCAGCTGCCCTTTGGCAGAAGGACCTACTGCCCAGGGCACAGGTCCCTTGTCCTGGCAGTGTCTTTCTCACTGCCCCTCAGCCCAGGTGCCCAGAGCAGGACATGAACTGCCCCTGTTGTCCTAAAATTCAAGTAGCCTCACGAAGGCTCTGTCCCCACCAAGGGCCTAGAAGAGGGGCGGGGGCCTGGAGGCCACCCCGTGACAACTTCGGCAGCCATACATTGCTGGGGAGGGACCCTGTGCAAGCACAGGGTGCTAGTTTCTGCAGCTTAGATGAGCACGGGTTGTTAGGAAGGGCTAGAGCTGGCCCTTGCGGGAACGGGGTCAAAAATGTGTAAATGGCCCAGACTAGAAAACCAGCGCTGTGCCCATCCCTGCCCAACACTTGTGACCTGCTGAGAAGAAGATGGAGTCATCTGACTCCAGAGGACCCTTCTCCGGGGAGGGCTGGGTGGCAGAGCTGTGGGTTGCCACTGGGGATGCTGTAGGTAATCCTGGCCTTGCAGGCTGGCATGGTTGGCCTGGGCACACGGACTTGCCTCCTGGCAAGCCAGTGCCTTTCCTTAAGCTTTCCAGACAAACAGTTGAACCACAAAACAGAGCCCGCTAGGGACCAGGCCTCCCTGGAGCTGCTGGGATCCAGGTAGAGAAGCTGGCAGCCTCCACCCCACTGCGTGTGGTGTTCCCAGTGTGACCTCGAGTCAGCAGCAGAAGGCGAGTGGACTCAGTACACTTGGCAGAGAAGAAAGGGCCTCTCCAGCCGGAGGGAGGCCGAGCACAGCCTTAGGCTCCGTAGCTGCTCCAAAGAAACCCTTCCAAAGCCATCGTTTCCTGTGGTCTTCTCAGAGCACACTGGAGTGCTGACTATTTATATTCTAATTTGAAAGAAACATATTTTTAAAAGCACCACTCCCACCCTCTGCTTCCCTCTGATGAATGGCGTCGTCGTCAGGAAGGAAAATGCAAATACCACAGAGGAACAGTGACGCACAGGTCCCCATCTGAGGCTCGGGTCCCGTGAGTGCAGACTCCCAGACCTCGCTGCAGCTTCGGGGTCCTGCAGTTGTGGAGCCCACTCTATAGGCCCAACAGGCTTCCGGAAAGTGCTCGGTCTGTTGTGTACATAGCCCCTGACGGAACAAGGGTCAGGGCAGTGTCAGCACTGTGATGGAGACAGACTCAGGCACTTGCCACAGGCCAGGCACCACACCAGGCTCTCGCCACCCAACCTGGAGGCTGCTCCCCACTGTCCTGAGTCCAGTGGGGACACGGCCTAGAGTGAGGCTCTCTTCCTCTTTGGCTCTGTTTCTGCATCTGCAAATGATCTCGGACCAGATGGTCTATAGATGGGTTCCGGGGTTTTCTTGGGGATCAGGTCAGCCCTGGCATATGTGAGCACCCGCCTGAGGGGAGGCCATGGCAGCTCCCTGGGCTCAGTGGGGCTCTTCCATCTCTCAGACAGTGCCGTGCTGACTTCCCTGGGAGGAGAGGAGGCTGTGGACAGGCTCCCTGTCTTGGGAGCATGGACAAGGCTGACCTGAGGCCAAAGCTTGGGCCTTATTAGTGAACAGCACTAAGAGGAGGCCTGCCCTCTGTCCTTGTCCCTGCTCCCCCCTGGTGGCCCAGGTATGTGCCCATCCCTCCATCCATTCAGCAGGCACCCACGAGAGCCCCCTCTATCAGGCCTGCTCTGGGCGCAGAACAAATCCACAAAAACAAGTCAGAGTCCTTGCACTTTGAGAGGTGCCAGAGGAAGCAGTCAAGAGTCAGCCAACTTCTGGCCTCAAGGGGGCCTCCCCTCCCCTTGAACCGTCAGCAGGAATGAGAAGGCAGTGATTGTGACATCGGTGAGGCCATCCATGTGAAGGGGACAGATGTGAGGAGCACTCAGCCAGGCACTTTGCAGTCTGTCTCATCCGCTCCTCGCAGCTCCCCATCCTGCAGATAAAGCATCAGAGGCTCAGAGCTAGAGGCGCCATCCATCCGTCCATATGTGAGCCTGGGACCCACACACTAATCTCTGCACTCTTAGGTAGAGCCCTGAGCCTGTCCCTGGGGCCCCAGAGGTCCTCCAACACACCAGCCACCCACAGTGGCCCTCACCCTTCCCCTGTGTGCTGAGCCCATTTGCTGTCTCTAGTCACACAGCCACAGCTCAGACCTAGGCAGCTCAGTAGCTGCTGTCAGCCTAGCTCTCTGCAGAACAAAAGACCCCACTACACCAAGCCAGGCTTGACCTCCACAGCTGTACCAGCGCTGGCTCACGGGAGCTTGGAGAATTCTTTTCCAGCACGGGTTAGCCCCGTGCACCAGCGCACGGGCCCTGGGCTGGACTGTGGCTGTGCATGGAAATGCTCAGTTCCTAGACTTTCAGGGTCTGCTTGCCATGGTCGGTGTCAGTCTGGAGGTGCAGAGATGCCCGCTCACCCAGTCTCTGCCCTCCTGGAGCTCACAGCTAAGCAGTGTGGGAGCAGAACTGGAGCTGAGCTGCTGCAGTTACATCCACCTAGTACACAGGGCAGTTGGGAAAGCATCTCGCAATCAGTGTCACCCACAGTACAGGGATTATCACCCACTGAAAGTTAGTAGAGACCAGCAGGTCCATGCATTTGTCTCCTAGAGTTTGTGTTTCTGGAGGAGCCATGACAGGGCCTTAAGCCACTCATTCCACCTCTCTCCCCGAAGTGTAACAGTGGTGTTTCTGACATGGAAGAGGGCCAAAAGATCTTCACATGCTCCAATCCCATGCCTGACACAGACTTCCTCCCCGTCCTTGGCCTTACTGTGGCTGGGGCAGCTCGCTGCTGCTCAGAGAAGCCAAGCGCAAGGTGGGAGGAGCCCTGCAGCATCAGCCAGGCTCTGACCCGGAAAGCACTGGGGAGCCACACCTCCATCCTGTGCCCAAAGCTTCGTTGCCACAGCACCACCCGTGGGAAGAACAGCACCCAGTTGGAGACAGGGTGACCCACTCCGACCAGAGCCAAGCCACATGGCTTCTCTTCAAGAAGGGTGCTTTCTTTCAGGGACATCCTCTCCCTGTGCCCTGTCCCTGAGAGAGACCCAGCAGATGGCTGACTTTGCTCTTGGGCAGGGCGCCATGGAGATGCCCAAGATCTCCCAAGGGGACTTTGGCCCCATGGGCTTCTGATGCTAGGAACGGCCTGGCCACCGTGCTGCTGGCTCCTGTGTTCTCACAGCCAGGGCCTGGCACAGGAGGCTTCTCCTGCGTGGGCTCCCCAGCATGGCAAGGTGTTTAGTGCTGGGGCAGCAATTACCGCAACAAAGGGCAGGAGTGGGGAAAATGCTAATTGCCCTCAAATAGCCAAGTCCATTTTGTCTCCTTTGAAATAACAGGTTTAATTTAATCCCTTATTTCTAATTTGGCACCTCACCAAGATCTTATTTGTACAAAACACCTGATTAGAATAATTACAAGGTTGGGAAGCTGTCTTCATTCGTATCTGATGAAAGGGACTAGCAAGGGAGCTTCTCAGGGACTCCCCTTTGCTACTGGCTCCAGAAGCACCGGGTGGGCTGAGGGCCTGGCGCTGATGGCACAAACACATGGCTCGGGTTCAGGTTGTGGCTACATAAGGACCTGGGGCGGGCTGCGATGTCTGTGAAACTCCATCTCCTGTGGCACTGGTTTTTCGAGGTGGGCGAGGCTGGAAGGAGGTCTTGCCTGCCAAGGGGGAAGGGCAGAACCTGGCAAGAGTGGCGTCTCTGTGCTGTCAGTGACTTCCACTGCTGTTTGAGACAGGCTTGTGTCTTGGCCTCCTGTGTCCAGCACATCTGGACCATCATCTGGTGGTTTTTTGATTTTGATAGAGGATCATGCGATATGTCAGTCTGTGGAGTCTTCCTCCTGCCGGGTGGAGGGCTGGGAGCAGGAGCTGTGTGCCTCTGGGCAGGGCCGTCCACAGGCGAATGGAGGGCCCAGGGGTTTTGGGCAGAGGACTGGAGCTTCAGCAGGAGGGCCAGGCTGACTAGGCTGGAGGTCAGGGAGCCTCAGCAGTACACCTCCTGCCAGCCAGTGTGGTGAACCAAGAGAGGGTTGGTCCAGCTGGCAAGGAGTACAGTTAAATGCAGCCTCTGGAGCGAGACTCAGATCCGTGGAGAAAACGGGGAGCAGGGACTGCAGGATTGGCTGGAATGTCAACACTGGTATAGAGGAGCTCATCCAGGCCCAGGCAGAGAAAGGAAGATCCGCAGCAGCACGCAGGGCCCTGGGCCGTGTGTCACTCCCCACAGCCAGACGCGTCCTGCTCCCAACCCACCCCTGACCACCCTCTTGCAGCGCCGGCTCTAAGCAGTGGCTCGGACCCCAGCTGGAGCTTGCTCTGGCTGATCGTGTGGCATGACTGATTCCTGAGCTGCTCTGGGCTCACCAAGGCTCTTGGGAGAGGCTTATTTTTCATTTCCCTGCCAAGTCTACACTGGCAGCCCCTGGCAAGTCTGTGCTCTCTCCCTGAGCAGCTCCAACTTTAGGAATTAATTCCACTAAACAGATTGCTCTCGAAGCCTCAAGGTCACCTGGGAACACAGCCTGTTCCTGCCTTAGGAGTACAGGCCCAGGTCTGTGGAGACACAAGAGCCCTCAAATGGGAGAGCTGCAGAGACTCAGAGCTGCCCAGACTGAGGTGGATGGTGGGCTTTGGGGCAGGTAGACATGTCCTGCCCTGTACCCTGGAGCCCTCGCAGCAGGCTGCACCCACCCTCGGTGCCTGCTGCTGTCCAGCTCCAGCAGGGCGAGGGGGGTCTCCACTATGAGAACAGCACCCACTGGGTGTCCCTGCCTCACTGACTCACTTGCTGGCTAGCAGGACACCCCAGATCTTTGGCACCTGCAGCCGTCACAAACCACAAGACCCACCAGCCTGTGGGCCACCAAAGGGAGGCGAGGAGCCCTCCCAGTCCACAAGCAAATATACAGGATGCTCCCTGGCAACAGCCTGAGCAGGATTAAAACTGTGCCTTGGAAAGTAGCAATTTCCTGTCATAACATGAGAAGGGGCAGTAAAATCAGCAATTAGTGGTGAGAGAGATGGAAGGGAAGACAGCGTGGCAGATACCGTTTGCTGTTGCTTGGATGTAACTGGGTCATTGCCGGAGTGCGCTGGGGTGAGAGAGTCCCCCAGAGCTCTCAGCACGGCCAGGGGCCACGGCCACAGGGTCACCTCCTAAAGCCACACAGCAGCACGGATGGGGAACAGACAGGCCGCTTTGGAATTGACAGATCCAGGACAGCCTGCAACTCGGTGTTCACTGGCCCTGCAACCCTGGGCCAGAACTTGGCCTTTCTGGCCTTGTACCTAAAGCAGTGCTGATAGGTGAGCCCAGTAAAGTGCCCTGCATGGCACCTGACAGGCAGGCACTGCTCCCTGCAGAGGAAGAAAACAGTGTGGCGCCAATTCTCCAGGAGCCCTGGTGGACCTGATTGTATTCTCTCCTGCAGCCAGGGAAGCAAGGATGCCTCCTTCTGCCTCACATGGCAGCTTGTCCCTGGTCACTCACTTACCAGAAGTGAATCAGGAGCCCCTTGTCAGGTGTGTTCAGTGCCTTGAAGGATGCCAGCCACCCACCCCTTTGTGACCCTCCACGCTGCCGCTCTCTGCCACTGCCCAGACCCCTCTCCCGTTGTCTCTGTGGAATGTTCTAGAAGGAGCTAGGCTGACAGTTTCCCCTGAAAGGAAGCAGCAGAGCTTGTTAGACCTGGCAGTGGCGTCTGTTTGGTCCACCTGCCCTTTGAAGTTGGGAAGGGAGGATGTCAGGTTGTCACATTCCCTCCAGAGGCCCAAGGTAGGGAGAGCTCCATCCTAGGCAATGGGCGAGAGTTTTTGCCACCCCACCCTGGTCTCCACATAGAGCTATGCAGGCTGTAGGAGGGAGGAGAGGTGGGTTCTGCAGTAGCCAGCCGTCCACTGGGCAGGAGCTCTGAGAGCCACAGTTTACTGACGTGAACAGCAGGAGTAGGAGCACCTGTGCCTCTGACGGCTGCCAGCTGGGCTCTTTCTGCAAGTCTCCTACACTGGGCACATGGGCCCTGGCCATGCTGATGCCCGTATGAAGTGGCTTTGAGGTCCTCGGGGAATCAAATACTCTTAGGACGGTGCTCAGGGTGGCACGGACACTGGGGACATGTTTGTGATTCATACCGTAGCAGTTAATCCTCATCCTAGTAGCAAGCCCAGGCCCAGTCCTGCTCTCAGCCCTGTCCCTGCACCCAGTTCTGTTATCCTCGGGGATGGGTGAAAGGGCTGGGAGGTAATCCCCATGCAGCTGGGACTGATTCTCTGTGGTGCCCTGACCCTACTTCTCCTCCTCTTCCTCCTCTTCCCATCCCACGTCTGCCTTCTCACCTATGGAGACTCCTGAACTCACCCTCCCAGGACTGGTGCTCTCCCTTCACCTTCCCGTGGAAGCCTCCACAGGGCTCACACTTGCCTGGGGACATAGGTCCCCTTGGTAGTGATCCCACTTAATAGGAGCTCCTCCCAGGTCGTCTTGGGTACAGACGACTCAGAAGTCAGGCTGCTTTTTATGGGACCTCCAAACTCACTGGTCCTGGGGAAAGGTCAGCTCGAGCATCCCTCTGGGCCTGGACAGGCGGGCGCTGCTCCCTGCAGAGGAAGAAAACAGTGTGGCGCCCCTCGAAGGCACCCTACTTGCAGGCCGTGTGAGTCTTCAGAGACAGTGTTCCCAGAGCGAGCCCCCTACTCCCTGTGCTGGCGGTATTGCAACCTGCTATCCAAGACCTGTGGCTGATGCCACTGCGCTGGCTGCCTCTGCTTCTGAGAGCGGACCTGCTGTCCCTTGCCCATGGTGAAATGCAAGCTTGTGGGGGTGTGTGTGCACACCCCCTAGAGAAGAGCAGGGCTTTACTGGGAGGTCCAGAATGAGACCGGAATGACCAGCAGGCCACACCACATTCCTGGGTGGGAAGACTAACAACTGTAATGATGCCGGGCTTCCTCACAAATGCTCAGAGATCTAATGCAAGTACAGTTCAACTCCTAAAGAGAATGAACAGATTTTAACATTCATCTGGAACAGTACAGGGAAAGATTGTCAGGAAATATATAAAAGCAAGGAGCAGAGAGGAAAGACTAATCTTGCCTGTTAAAATATGATTAGGACTAATGGAAATTAAAACAGTATGGTGCTTGTACAAAGCTGGGTGTTGCAACTCATTGGAAAACAGTATAGGGTCCGTTTCCTGTCATAATTCACTATTTGACAAAGGCAAGGCCTGACACAAGTGACAAGTGTCAGGATTATCTAGTTTAGTCCATCACAGTAGCAGAAATCCATCGCTTATCTGCCAAGGCAAAGTAGTCATCTACTTACTACTGGACAAATCACACTACAGAAAATTCGTATGTGTCAGATCTTTGCAAGGGTAAGTTTCTAAACCTTGATATGACCCAGAAAAAATCATCAACCTTCAGTGAATTTAATTTAAGAAACTGAAAACCTTGACTCAAAGAAAATTCAGCAGTTGAAGAACAGGATAGAAAAGTATGACAGAGGATGAAAGGCTCCTAGACAAAAGCATGGGAAATAGTTAACCTCAGTTGCTACAAAGTAAACCTAGATTTCTACAAGGAAGAACCACAGAGGAGCAACAGGGGACGGGGGAGTAGACAGCCACTGAACTCTTCAGGCTGGACAAGTGATACAAACATTTGCGGATAAATTTGCAGCCTCTTTGGAGAACCCTAGGAAGAGTCTTAATCTTCTTACCAAATAACAGCCACTTGGGAAAATTCGCCCAGAAGAGAGGATGCCCAGATGACTATGCACTGTGAGGAGCCCAGGACACTGGACTCCCACCCCTCTGCCCTCCCCCCAAGCGGCTCCCCATCGTGTTTGTACGTGGACTGTGAGGGTCTTCTGAATAAGATTTAATTTTCCCAAATTTAGCATTCCCACCTCCTGGGAGCTCACTGAAAACTCAGGATATACGTTGCCCAGAGCTACAAAAAAGTTTTGAAATCCACTTTTCTAAAGGAACAGAAAGGCACTTTCTGGAAAGCTGTTTATCTCTGTGATTTACAACAGCAGTGAGACAGATGTGCCCTCAAGGTCTCCCATGATGGAGAGATTGAGTGTATAAGAGTGCAACCACTGGAAAAGGATGGGACAAACACATCATTTCTGGAGATGTGCAGCTTGGAAACAGGTTTATGATCAGATGTTTGAGGACCAGCACGTATACCTCGAGTAAAACTGTGTGAAGTGACAGGTGTTCATGCGTTGGAGCAAGGTGGTGATATGGAGATCAGGGATTTGGTTAGGCAGGAGACTGTGAGCAAGTTAAAAAGAAATCTGTGATAACCATTATGATAGGAATGCCACAGATGACATTTCTTTAGGTTAGAAAGCAAAAGGTGACAAATACACTTCCATGGCGGCAAGTGTCGGCTGGCACATGGCAGGTCGGGTATGCTGGTTCAGTATAGACCGTGGCCTTCCAATTGCTTCCTTCCTGGGTGTTTCCAGATGAGCTACAGGGCGCTGTCATTTTTACAGTTCAAAAATGGCTAGATTTCAGCGATTCCATGTGCTTCAAGAAACTAGTTTAGCCATGGCCCCTAAGCACAGGAATTACTTGGGCGTTTATTGTGCCCAGCCCCTGGAGGTAGCATTCCCACCTCCTGGGAGCTCACTGAAAACTCAGGATATACGTTGCCCAGAGCTCCTGAGTCTCTGACTGTCTCTCTGACCCCCACAGGCCCTGATCCTTCACCAGCTGGGCCGCTACAGCCTGGCAGAGAAGATCCTCCGAGACGCCGTGCAGGTGAACTCCACAGCCCATGAAGTCTGGAATGGGCTGGGCGAGGTCCTCCAGGCGCAGGGCAATGACGCGGCAGCCACCGAGTGCTTCCTAACGGCCTTGGAGCTGGAGGCCAGCAGCCCCGCCGTGCCCTTCACCATCATCCCCCGCGTGCTCTGAGCAGGGGCCCGCCTCACCCACCATGCAGGCCAAGGATGCCTGGCCCGGGCCACCCGGGATCGCCCTGTCGCCCCAGGGGTCAAATCTGCCACAGCGAGGCCCTGGATGAATGTTAACTGACCACAGTGAACTAACCCAGCCAGCTCCGAGTCACCACTCTCTCCTTGTGCAGCTCCCTCTTGTCTTTGCCAGCCCAGTGATAGTTTCTCAATCTGCTGGTCTTGTTCTAAATGGATTATGTGCCATACTTGGTTAGTTGACATCCAAGTTTGAAGTAAAATGATTATGGAATTAATCAGCAAATGTAGAAGAATATATTCAAAGTTAAAATTCAGTGGCAGAACAGATTATTTTTATCAGAGCTGTAAAGAAAGCAACTGTCCTGTCCTGTGTCCCCACCACCACTCCTGCCCCACCGTGACCCAGAAACCAAATGTGAATCTTCTGTTTCCCACCTCAGTACTAGTCCGTACCAGGACACCAGCCGACAATTTCTTGGTTTTATTGTCAATAATTGTACCATGTGATGAATTACTGTTCTCCTCACTTAGAACAAAGCCTGAGTCCAAGAATATTTATATTTTACCAATATATGCCTGTTACAAGAGAAGGAAATATGAGTTATTTAAGTTTAACTTTTTTATGTGAATTCAGAGTTTATTTATCGATGGAAATATGTACAAAGAAGCTTCAAATGGAATATTTACCGACATTCCTTATACATTACAGACACTTGGCTAAATGGGAAGATAATATTAATTAAAAAAAAGATTTTTAAATGGACCGGTGGCTTCTGTCTTTTGTCAAAGCTGGCAGGCCAGGGAAAGGTCACAGCCTTGTTCCTGGGGTAGGGAGCTGGCCATGCCTGGGCCTGCTCTCGATGGGCCACTCCCGAGGGTTGGTTCCAGGAGGAGCAAACATAGAGACAAACCTCAGACCTGGGCCCGGCTCCCTCACTGCCCACCTGAGCAAGCCTGAGCAGGCTCAGTCCCATGCAACCCTCTCTCCTCACTTGTATTTGAGGATGATCCTCATGGAGGGCACGTACTTCTTGTGTCCTCAGCATCCCAGCCTCTTCTTTGAAACAAAAATCCTGATTTTAGCTTGGGAATTTCCCATCTCTCCCCAAGTTGTCTAGATGGGGTTTGAGGAGCATGTGACCTAGGTCCGCCCAATCAACATCCTGCACTTGCTGACCATAGAGGTTCAGGAATGCATGTGTGGCTGATGTAGTCCAATCAGAGCTATAAGGAAAGGCGCTCACTCTTCCCTGCTGACTTAAATCGCAGAAGTGAGGCTGGAACTGCGGCAGCCCTTCTGCCACCATGAGGGGAAGGCATGGAGGCATTAGAGCCAAAGTCAAATCCAATAGATTCAACTGTAAGACCAGGAACCGAAGAGAAACTGAGCAGATTATAATTCCCCAGAGCAGCCCAACTGAGCAGATGTAGGGTGGCCCCACCTTGCTGGGACCCAGGAAATACAGAAGACCTGAGCTCTGATCTTTGTTACCCCGAAGCCTGGAAGGCCCCCCAAAGCTGGTGATAAGTCCCCTGATTCACTGAGGCAGGCAAGTGAGGGGCCAGGTAAGAGCCTGGTGTGGATGGGGCAGATGGCACCCCAGCCTCAGCATCGACCCTACCAGGCAGTGGCAGGGGCTGTGAGTGGTTGTAAGTCGTGGATTTGCAATGTCAGAAGCTGGCAGGAAGGGCAGGTGCTAGGTGTGGTGGCAGCTGGAGACTCAGTCCGGGAGTGTATGGTGAGACCACCCATATCAAGGCCAGGTAGGCCCAAGGCTGATGGCCCAGGCCCCTCCCCTGCCACCGACTCAGAGGTCCAGTTCTTGCCAGGCTGCCATCTGGAACCCTGTGTACAGTAAGACCAGGTCCTCAGTTGCCTCTCGCATGGCCATCTCCCTGAGAACCACCCCTCTCCTGCTATCTGCCCACAGGGATTCCAGCTGGACATGGCCTGCCAGTGACAGCCCCCATCTCTGCGACTGCTTGAGGCGTGGGTGTGTGACCCGACACTGGCCAATGAGAGCACTCCCAGGAGTATTAGATAAAACTCTTTCTGCTAGATTTGATGTCCTGGTAGGACACCATCCAGGGGGCTGCTAATGGCCATTTGGCACCTTTGAGGCAGCCTGCCTGAGAATGGTTCTGCCTCGGGAAAAGAGAAGGAGGAGATGGAGAGAGAGCCTGGCCTCAGGGTCACCCCTGGAGTCCAAGGCTTTTCCATCTATCACATGAGCCAGGCCAGTTCCCGTTCCACTCAGCATGTACAGTGAGTCTCCATCAATGGAAGGGCTGTGGTCCTCAGCATGCTCCACTTGGGAACTCTTCTGAACCCCTCAGCCCTCCGCCTTTAACCCCACTCACCTACCCCAAATTCTGCTTTCCAGAAAATCCTGTCCTTTGTACCCAAACTGTACCTCAGATCTCTCCTCCCCTCACCTTGCATGCCAGCACCTTGGCCCCAGCCCCTGGGCTCCCACTGGCCCACGGTTGGGTCCTCCCTGCTTCTGCCTTGGCCACACTGTGGGAGAATCACATTAGGTCTCTTCTCTCTGGGGACGCCTCTGTGCCCCTCCCCAGCTCTGGTCTGGAGCCAGTCTCCATGTTCTAGCAGCCCTGAGTGGCCCCTTGCCCCTCACTGCCATTTCTTCTTCCTAGTCCTCTGACCTGACAAGCTGTTCCCAGCTAAGGGCATTGACTCACCGTTCACTCAGCTATTCATTTGCAGCTGAGGATGCAGAAGCCCAGACATCTCAAGACACCTACCCAGGAGCCACCAGCAGTATGGGATGGGACTCAGGCCTCTGAGTCTGCCCAGTGTGGTGGGCTTTCCCACTGTGAGATGTGGGAGACACTTGAATCCCAGGAACAGTGCTGACCCTGACCTAGGCCTGTCATTCGCCTTCCCTGGTTATGGTCTCCTCATCTGTAAAATTCACTCATTCGTTCATCCAACGGAAATCTCTCGAGTGCTCACAACATGCCTGAAGTTTATTAGACACGGTGGGACAGCAGTATGCGAAGCCCATACTCCTCACTGGGGGAATTGCCATCTTGGGGAACACTGCAGGTGCAGAGCACAACAGGTGGGATGGGCAAGGAGGACAATAAAGCGGGGCTGGAGCTGGAGGGAATGGCCAGGCTGCAAGGTCACAGATATCAGTGCAGGTGGCTAGGAAGTCTCTCCAGGAAGGTGACATCTGGGCAGAGCGAATCAGGCAGACCTGTCGGGGAAGGGACCCTGGGAAGGAAGACTGGCAAGAGTAAAGGAGGCAGGAGGGGCAGCCAGGATGGTAAAGGAGGCCAAAGCAAGCAGAGGAGGCCAGAGACTTAATGGGCTGGATAGGGAGGCTCTCGTGGGCCATATGGAAGGTATGTGTTTCTTATGGCTACAGTCAAGAAATTACCACAAACTTTGCGGCTTGAAAGAATGCAAATTCAGAAGTCTAAGTCACGGTTTTGCAGGGCTGTGCTTCGTCTGTAGGCTCCAGGAGGGGATCCGATTCCTTGCTTTTCCCAGCTTCTAGAAGCTTCCTTGAACTTTGGCTCATGGCCATGCATCACACACCTTCCTCCTTCTGCCCCTGACCTGCTTGCCTCCCTCCTAGAAGGACTCATGTGATTACTTTGGGACAATCCCAGATCACCTCCCCATTTCAGATTCCTTCCTTTGACCACAATTGTACGGCCTCTTTTGCCCTGGGAGTTGACATATTCACAGGCTGCTGGAATTAGGACGTGAAGATCTTGGAGGGTGGGGAGTGAGGGGAAGGACATTATCCTGCCAGTACAGGATGAAACGGGGGACAATCAGTGGCTCCTACAGTCATCCAAGTGGGTGGCCCTGTGGGGCCAAAGAAGCGGCAAGGAGTGCTTGGGTTGCAGATGTTCTGAAGACAAAAGGGTGTGCTTGGCTGCGCACCCCTGGGGTGTGATGGAAAGAGAGAAGTCAGGGACGGTGGCCCAGGTTCAGTCCCGAGCTTAAGGAAGATGGAGCTGTCGCCCATTGACATGGAAGACGTGGTGGGGAGGCGGGAGAAAGACAAGAGCTTGTTTTCAAGCAGGCTGAGCATTAGATGCCTGTGGAGCCTCCAAGGGAGGAGGCGGTGGACCAGGCTGCTGGACACAGAGTCTGCCGTGAGGTGTGAACTCAAGCGAAGCTGTCGCCTGAGCGGAGCTCCCAGGGGTGAGTGTAGACACAGGGCAGGCGGTCAGGCTGAGTGCCAGGCATAGTGAAGTTCACAGGCTGGGACAGTGAAGGGGCTGGCAAAGAGCAGCAGGCGGCGTGAGGAGGAGGAAAGAGGAACGTGCGGTCTCAGAAGCCAAGTGTAGGCCGAACTCAGGAGAGAGTGGCGACTGTGTTCAGTGCCCAAGGTCCCAGAGCAAGCGTACAGACTGACCCTGGGACTTGGTGGTCCTGACAAGAGCTGTACTATAGACAGATTGAATTGTGCTCCCCCGGCCCATGCAAATGTGTACGGTGAATTACTAGCCCCCAGTCTGACTGTATTTCTATATAGGACCATTAAGGAAATAATGAAGGTCAAATGAGGTCATATGGGTGTGGCCCTTATCCAGCAGGGTTGGCGTCTTAGGAGATGAGGACATGTGGGGACACGGGGAGGAGGCAGCCACCTGCAAGTTGGGACGGGAGCCCTCACCACAATCCAAATCTGCCAGAACCTTGATTTTGGACTTCAGTCTCCAAAACTGTGGAGATTTCTGTTGTTGAAGCCACCCCGTCATTTTTTACAGCAGTTTGAGCTGACTAAGGCAAGCTGTTTGGACATTATGGTGGGGTAAAGCCAGGCTGAAGTGGCTTCCAGAGAGAAAAAGGAGGCAAGCGTTTGGAGCATGCACGTCTTTGGACATTGCTGCCGAGGGAGCTGAGAACAGGGGACAGGACAGAGGGCAGGAAGGAACTGTTTCTAGAAGGATATTCACTGAGTATGCTTGGTTTGCACAGGGGAGGTGACAAGGCCAGAGGGTGACAGCCTGCCACTGGCACCAGGGTCTGCCCTGTTAATGGGGAGGAGAGGAGCAGCCTCCAGGTTGGTCCCACAAAGTAGCAACACCAGGAGGGCCAAGTGCCTGGGTAAACCCTGCCAGTGAGCAGTGGGGCAGGGGCCCTGTTTCTCAATCACCAAGGAGCAGGCTGAGGGTGAGGATAGGGGGTGACATGGGGAGTTTGAGGAAAACGGGAGTATGAATGGGCCAGTGAGGGAAAGAGAGAGAAGCGGCCCTTCTTTAAAGGGTATTGATCCCTCTGGGCTGAGAAAGATCTTGGGGACCCAGCAGATATGGGCCAGAGCAGGCCTCTGCCGTCTCCAACTTCATTTGTACCCCATGGGCTCATCTGTGTGTCTGTGTGTCTGTCTGTCTCCAGGTTCTAGACCTGGGCAGGGGTCCTGGCTCTGTACACACCTGCGGTCTGAGCCCTTCACCTTTCTTCATGCTGTGAGGGAGGGTATATGTGCATACACAGGTGTGTGTGTGTGTTTGTGTGCACTTGCATGTGTGCATGTGTGTGTCCATGTCTGTGACCACATGGAATAGTCTCAGATTTCTCCAGGTGGCCATACAGATCTCCTTAGTGGTCACACATCAGCCTGGGATGTCTTATCTGCCCACAAGACATCCTGTCCTTTGCCGGGCACTGTCCCCGTCATACCTGGAGTTCCCTGCCCTCCACCCTGTCTGTGCTGGGCACATCACAAGCGTGTCACATCACAAGCCTGTCACCTGCCACCCCAGCCACAGCTCCAGCCCAGCAGCTCTTCCTGGTCTCCCAGCACAGCCAGTACCAGGCTGTTGAAGGCCTGGGGCAGCAGGAGCGACTTCCCAGATCAGACAGCCACATGCTCCTGCCATCTTCCTCTTTGACATTTCCCCTTCCCACAGCTCAGCTCCCACTCCCTGGTCTCCATCAGTCTCATTTCTGCTCCTTCCCCACCTCACCTCTCAAGGCCAGTAGATGGGCATTGCCCAGCAAGCCCATGTCTTATGGTAAATAGAGCCCTGGGGCATCGTGCAAGGTGGCAGCAACCTCCCCTCATTGGCTCCTGTCTGTCCTTTCTGCCTGGTCCAAAAGCATCCACACACTCAACTGTAAGCCCTAAAACCCTGTTCAGGTCTGAGGTGGGAGGCAGGCAATGGACAGGCTGTGCTGGCCTGAGGGACCTTACACACACGCACGCACGCACGCACGCACGCACGCACGCGGACATGGATGGGAAGGGCCAGGAGGCTGCTCCTGCCACCAGCCCCCCTCCCACACGGGTCCTCATTTCCTGCTCCCACCCACACCCAACCGGATGAGACCAGGAAAAGGACATCCTGTGAATGTCTCACTCATAGACACGGGCTCCTCCACAAGGTCTTTGGGGGCCCAGCTGCAGTCCCTCCACAAGGCCATGCCCTGGGAGACCCTCTCCAGCCCTCTGCCTCCCTGGGGACAACACTGATTCACTGTCCTTCTTGAGGCTCATGGTCAGATGGAGACAGTTGCGTCTCCTCAGCCTGTTTCCGGGCTAAGACATGAGTCAGCAGGCAGCTTCAGGGTTGTGGGGTGCAAGGCAGGGGACACCAAGGCCACCACCCCAAGGGGCCACCATATGCAGCTTCAGGGCCAGGCCAGGAAGCAGGACCCTTCCTGGATGCTCAGCACTTGAGTGGTGCTCGCCACAGGGAGGTGGCAGGAAGGTGGTTGGGCACCTTCTGCAGGTCTGTCTCCAGACAGGAGCTCCAGCTGGCCTTCTGGCTGCTCACAACCTCCACCCCCAACCTCTTCCATCTTCGCCCATTTGGTCCCTGGCCCCTTAAGGACAATAGGGTTTCCCGGTGAACACTGGGCTGTAGGTCACACAGATCTGGCTGGAATCCCAGCCCTGCCTGGTCACGTCACTCCAATGGACTGGGGCCTCCATCTCAATTGTGGAAGGGCCTTGGTGTCCCCCTCGCAGGGATGCTGCGCATGTTAACAGAGGTGGTGCATGTGGAGGGTTTCCTCCTTCCTTCCCTCCTGAGCTCAGGGCCTGGGCACCCAGGGCACACTGAGGACCTGGAACAAGCAGGACAGCTGCAGGGGGACGTGCCCAGGTAGAAGCAGGGCAGCAGGCCCAGCCCCACGATGCTGTGCATGGAGGAGGAGGCTAGAGGTTAGGTGATGAGGTGGATGCCCTGGGTGCAGGGCCAATCCCACCCATCACTGTGCCACGTCTACAGGGCCCCAGTGGGCCTCACCTCACCTCAGCCTCCTCCAACCCAGAGGGCATCCTTGGGCTGAGGCCTCACAGCAGACCTTGTGGGCCACAGGCTTGGGGTGCAGAACCATCTGGGCTGGAATTGGAATCTGGGCCTGGCCACCCCGTGACCACAGGCGAGTCACTAGTCCCTTCTCAGCCTGTTTCCTTGTCTGCCAAATGGGGAGAACAAAGTCTGCAAAGGTTTGAAGTATGTTGAACCCAAGCACACACTAGGCACACGGCTGGTACTGCCCTGCAGCCAAGCCCTGCCTTCCTAGGCAGTGCCCTGAAGGGGTCCACCCCCCAGACCAGACTGGAAGAAGGGGACCCCATTCTGGGCCTTGGCCTACCCGTAGCTCTGCAGAGCCTCTGCTGCATCCAGGGAGGGATGACTCCCAGAGGGTGGAGCCCCCCAAATCCACCCTGTGCCAATTCAGCGTGAAACCCATCCAAGCAGCAGCTAGGGCTTCCCTGGTCAGCTGCTGTGCCCGAGCACCCTGTGTGGCAGAGCCAGGAACCTGGCCTGAGGGGGTGGAGGCAAACAGAGGTGAGAGTAAATAAAATAGTAAGAGGTAGATGGGATGTCCCAGAGCAAGTTTTAAGGGATGTGTGGAAGGTTACTTTAGATCAGGCTGTCAGGGGACACCTCTGGGAAGGGGTAACATTGAGTGACAAGAAGGTGCCCATCATGGGGGAGTCCAGGGTTCTCTGTCTTTTAGAGTGATCTTCAGCACATGTCAAAGGAGCTTGAGGTTCTGCCATTCTCTACCAGGTGACGGGGTCCGGCACTGTGCTCAAGTCCAGCCTGTCCTCGAATTGCCAACAAGGATCCAACCTGGTGAAGAGGATAAAGCATCCTCTAAATTGAAAGTATGAAATCAACTTTAAATCCTCTCTACTTCTAAAAATATGATTATCCAGATGTGACTAATTTAATTTTACAACTATTTGTATGTGGTTGACAGTAGCTTTAAAACAATAAAATTCAGAAATGAGTAGAGCTCAAAAACAATGAGACTTCCCAGTACAGTGCTTTCAAAATTCTCTGGCTCTCAACTTTATAGATATTTTACCAATTACATTTCATTGTTTTTAAAAATCTTGGCCAGGCCATTCTTTGGATCTGGGCTGTTCCTGTCTATACTGGCAGATGCACGAGACACTGGAGTGGGGGTGAAGCTGGGCCCCAGCTGTGGTTTGGGCGTGGTTGGACTGCCTTCCAGGGGCCCATTGTGATCAAAGTCTTGTGGGAGGTGGTGGACTTTTTGGGAGGTGGGGCCTGGCAGCAGGTGGGGCCTGATAGGAGGTCCCTAAACCTTTGGGGGTGGGCCCAAAAAGGTGTTCTGGGACTAGCTGGCCCCACCCAGTGCTCACTGCTTCCTGTTTGAGAGGCGGCCACTGCCCTGACTTGTGCCCTTACCATTGCAATCTGCCTTCTCCATGAGATCCTCACCAGAACTGAGCCCATTCAGGCACCGTGCCCTTGAACCTCCAAAGCTGTGAGCTAAATAAACCTCTTTTATTAAGTTAGCTGCCTTGGGTATCTCATTGTAATGACACAGAGGTGACTCATACAGTCACTTAAACCTGTTTTTTTTTTTTTTCTTTTTTTGATAACAGGCAACTTTTAATTTTCTTTCATGATTATAAAGTACATACCCACCGTGGAAGCTTCCCGCTGTTGCTGTAATAAATTGCCACAAAATGTATTGCCTTAAAAACCACACCAATTTTTTTTATCCTACAGTTCTGGAAGTTGGAAGTCTGAAATGGTTCTCATGGGGCAACATGCTGGCAGGGCTGTGTTGCTTCTGGGTGTCCTGGGGAGAAACAGTCCCTTACTTTTCCCGGCTTCCCCAGGCTACCTTGGCCACAGCCTCCTTCTATCCCCAAGGCCAGCAATGGTGTCGCTCCAGGCTTCGTGGACTCTCCTTCCCCAACTCTGACCCTCTTGCCTTCCTCTTTCATTTGAAAGCATCTCATGACCACTTCAGGGCCTCCTGGATCACCCAGAACAATCTCTCCACTTTAAGGTCCTTAATTTAGTCACATCTACAAAGTCCATTTTGCCATGGAAGATACGTATTCACAGGTTCCAGAGGGCAAGATGAGATGTGGACATCTTTGAGAGCTATTATACCACCTGCCAGTGTACAATTTCTACCTTGGACAGTTTCAGAAATATAAAGATTTAGGTCATTAAATTCTACCATCTCATGGCCACCTTCTCAACATTTTGGCTTAGTGCCTTCCAGCACTTTTCTGAGTATACATTTCAGTGAAGTGACCTCATACTACACACAACACATTGTGGGCCTCTTCTCTTAATATTTTTTTGTCATTAAAACGCTATGGACAATTTGAAGACAGCTTAGCTTTCCATCACATGAATGTACTGCCTGTTGTCAACCCAGGTTCCACATTGTCACACCAGACAGTGGGATAATTTGTGTTAGCTTGCTTTTATTGGGCATTTGTTGTGCACCAGGCTTTGTTCTGAGTACCCTACAGACATTGACTTATCTAATCCCCATGGCAACCCTACGCAATGAATCCTGTTGCTATGGACACAGGTGCAGGTCAGGAAACAAGGCTCCTCAAGATGAAGGAACTTGCCGAAGGCTGGGGGTCACTAGAAAAGGATACCTGACTTGAGGAGCTACTCTCTCGGCTGCTCATGTACACATTTTTTTCCCAGCATCTCTGATCACTTACTGTAACTTCCAGGAGAAATGTTAGTTCGTTAGCTCACATTTATCAGCACCCATTTATCATGTGTTTTCCACCAAGTATCTCCTTTAATCCTCATGGCACTAGGAAGTTGTCAGGAAACTGACCAGAGCCAGGCTGGTTGGTCGAATTGCTAGATTCTGCCCAGTGGCTCTGGGTAGTAGCCAGCAGCAGCAGCAGCAGCAGTGACAACAAGCTCACCTTGCCAGATGATGCCCAGTGAATGCCAAGTGCAGATGAATTGTGCCATGGGCAGCAGCGCCGAGGTAGCTACCAGGTCTGGCCAGGGTGGTACCGGCTCTCTAACATGTCAGCAAAGGTGAGCATTCACATGAAGGGTCCACTTGAGGCTAATGAAGCAGGATTCTGGTGGCAGGATTCAGGATCAGGCAACACAATCTCCAAGGTGTCTGGACACAGAACAGGAGTCCCTGTCCTGGTGCACCCCAGGGGCAGACGCTGCTGGGCACATTAGAGGTCTCTGCACAACAGGGCTAGCTGTCTTGGCCCATTTTGTGTAGCTACAACAGAACACCACAGATTGGTTGATATATAATGAGCAGAAGTGTGTTGGCTCATAGTCTGGAGGCTAAGAAGTCCAAGATGGCAGTGGAGGCTCTTCCAACCATGTCATCCTGTGAGGAGCAAGAAAAAGAGAGCAAGAGGTGCTGAACTCCTCTTCTTATAAGGAACCTGTTCCCATAGTTACAGCATTAGTGCATTCCTGCGGAGAGAGCCCTTTCGGCCTGATCATCTCTTGAAAGTCTGGGTCCCACCTCTTATACGTTATGATGGTGATCAAGTTTCTAATTTCATGATTTGGGGGTATATTTAAGCCATAGAACTTCTCCATCCACACACCCTTAACAGCGCTAATCATGTGCATGCGCGCGTGCACGCGCGCGCACACACACACAGAGAGCATTTCTCCTATCTATTGTGTTAATTAGCACACCCTCAAGCCCTCTGGGCCTGATGCAGATACTTACTGACTGCTTCAGCCCCCCAGCTTCCGGTTAGTCTTTCTGGTGCCAAGTGTCTGGCCCTGTGTGTGTATTCCTGATTAAGTCTCTTTAAATGTCAACTAATCATCTCTAGGCACACATCAAAAGCAACACACGACAAGACACATACATGCTCTGTACTTGCTGAAGTATATTAGACAAATCAGAGAGAATGTGAGAGGTAGATACAGTGATTATCCCCATTTTATAGGAGGGGAAAGTAAGACTCCAGTTGAGGACATGACTCATCCGTGCTCCCTCCAGGACCCGCAGACCCTGTGGCCTCTCCATGACCTCCCTGTGGGGCCAGAGCAAACACCTTTCACATTCCAACGCCATCATTTGCACTGCTAAATCGTTCTGCCACGTCACACTCTGGCCTGTGGGGTGTGAATGTGTCCACTCAAGGACCTCGGTTCCTAACTGGCTGCTTGGAGGGTCCCCTGCAGCCAGCTGAAACCCCCAATCCACCCTCCCTCAGCCTTTCTGTCCAGCTGGCCTGTGGGTGGCCAGCCTGCGGGACATGGAAGCGTCCTGGCGGGAGAGTATGACGCTGTCTGCTCTTTGAGATGAGGAAGGTCTCCCCCACTCTTGCTTGCCTGGTTTGTGGGGGTAGCTGGGAGGACAGGCGACCTACATGGCTGTCTCCATTGTTGTCTTAGTTAGCTTTTCTAGAGTCAATGGTTTGTAAGAGAACAGATTTGATACAGGACATTTATAAGTTACAATATTCACCCACAAGCCAAATACAGGACGAGTGCTGAATGCCTATCTATGCACTGGAGACCCAAAAGATCCAATCGAGGGCTGGGAGCCCACAGCACTGTCCCATGTACATCCGTGTCTGCAGATGGTGGCTGAAGAAATTTTTACTGGAACGAGGATACGATGCTTGCAGCAGAGATGAAGACCAGAGCTCCCCCGAAGCAACAGCAGCCATCCTCAATAACAGCAAGGCCCCGAGCTCCTTCCTCGATGAGAACAGCTGAGTTCCTTTTGGGAGAACCAGCCACAGAAGAGCTTCTTCTGGGAAACAGCCTGCCAACTAGCTGCTGCTCCCCTTCTGCTTTATGTTTCATCAGCAACAATCCTCGGGTGGATCCTCTCCACCCAGAACCACACCAACTCAGTCCAGCTGGGCATTCCGGCTCAAGCTGACCATAATAAGTCCACCACAATTGTCATAGGGGGTTCTTGTCATGCATCTGCCCACCTGTCAACTGGTAGATACCTAGCGAGAATTTCCCCTGGGCCAGGACACCCTTGCTGCTCTCTCATAAACAAGTCGCTCCTTTGCTGGTCCTCAGTTTCCTCATCTATATAATGGGTTGGAAAGGGTTTGACTCAGTCACCCCTGATCCTTTGGAACTGCTATTTTGCCACATTTAGAGATTACTGTGCCTTCTCCCAGAAGGACGGTGGCAGGGCTGAGGACAATGTGAAACATCTATGTGCCATCCATGGCATAGACGATGCTCTGCAGAAAGTGAGGCTCAGAGAGCTCAATCTCCAGAGTGTGCATGGAGCCAAAGAGAAGAGTGCAGCAAGGGAAAAACAGTAACCAGACAGACACCACTTCCACCAAATGTGCAAGGTCAATATCTTCACCAGAGGCAACACATGCCCCTGACAAGATGGCGGAGCAGCACTTCCCTCAGGGTCTCCTCTGGTCTCACCATGAGAAAGTCCCAGATAAACCCAAATCGAGGACCGTCTATAAATATGTGACCAGCGTGCCTCAGAACCGCCCAGACCTCAGAAACAAGGGGGTGCCTGAGAACTGACACTAACCACGGGGCAACAGGCATGGTCAGGTGGGAAAGGTGTGCCCGTGCCATACGCCAGAGACCCTGGAATGCCATCTGCAGTTTTATTAATAGTCACATGCAGTCCCTTTGTTGTGACAAATAAACCAGGTAATATGAGGGCTACTGTTAGAGCAAAGTGATCCAGGGGTTTATGGGAACTCTATTATCTTTGCAGTTTTTCAGTAAATCAAAAATTAGAAGTTTATTTGAAGAAGTCAGGTGTGGTGGTAAAAACTTATAATCCCAGCACTTTGGAGGCTGAGGCAGGAGGATCGCCATGAGTTTGAGGCCAGCCTGGGCTAAATGGTGAGTTCAAGGCCAGCCTGAACCTTGTCTCAAAAAAAAAAAAAAAAAAGATCTTGTCAAAAAAAAAGTTTATTTGGGTCAACAAGCACATGACACCATCACTGGTCATGAGGGAGATGCAAATCGAAACTACAGTGCAATTCATCTCACAACTGCTAGGATGGCTAATCAGAAGGTTGAACAATAATAAGTGTTGGCAAAGGTGTACAGAAACTGGACTCCCACATACATATCTGTTGGGGATGTAAAATAAAACAGCCACTTTGGAATATAGCATAACAGTTGCCCAGGAGCTTTTCTCCTACTGTTTACCCTAAGAAAATGGAATATATGTTCATACAAAGAGGTACGCAAATTTTACAGCACCTTTATTTGTAATAGCCCCAAACTAGAAACACTTCAAATATCTATCAGCAGATGACCAAATAAACAAATGGTGATCCGTCCTCATCATGTGTACCACTCATGCAATGAAGGATAAATTATTGATTCACACAATGACATGACTCAAAATAATGATGAGGCAGAGAAGCCAGTCAAAAGATAATGTGAAGCCACCATGCCTGCAATCCCAGCACCCTGGGAAGGTGAGGCAAAAGGACTGCAAGTTTGAGCACAGCCTGGGCAAATTAGTGATTTCATGAGACCTTGTCTCAAAATGAGAATTTAAAAAAGGACAGGAGATACAGCTCAGAGCAAAGGCTTAGGGTTTAATCTCCAGTACTGAAAAAAGGTAAAGATAACTTAGCTGTGTGATTCTATTGATATAAAACATATACCTCCAGAGACCATGAACTGACCCACAATGACAGAAAGCAGATCTGGGGTTGCCTGCACCAGAGAAGCAGCAGAGACAGCTGGGAGGGATTGTAAAGGCGAAAAGGAGACTTGGGGGTGACGGGTATGTTCACTAACTCGTGGTGAAAGACTCATGGGTGTAGACATTTCAAACATCGCACAGTACCCTTTAAGTGTGTGCAGTTATTGCCAATTAGACATCAACAAAGCTACTTTTTAAAATAAGGGCCAGGGGTGGGGCCGGAGTGAGGACCTGCTGGTCTCAGGTCCCCGCCTGTAACATGGGGTGATCCCCGTGCCTCACACCCTTGAAGACTCCAGGCTGAGAAGGGATTAGATGGGTCCTGCCTGAGGCCCAAAGCCTTGAGCTCCTAAACCCCAGACTGGGCAGCCACAGGGACAGAGGGACATGGGGCTCCTCTCAGGAGTACAGCCTATTGGGGGGGGGTGGGAATGTGTTTGCTCTCACTTTTTTCTTCCTATAAAGAAAACACATGATGCTACATGTACTTTGGGGTTTTTGACACAATTGCCTAAAAATAGCCTGGCCCGCCACAGCCCGATTCCTTTTTAGGAAGGATTTGTGCAGCCCAGCCAATCCTGGAGGCTGGTGCAGGAAGTGGGGGCTCGGCTGGGTGGGGTCTGGGGCAGGGACCAAGAACCGGGGCCACACAGACCCTGCCTTCCTTCTGGCCAGGCCGGCCTGGGCCTCCCACCTCCCGGAAGGACAGCCAGGCCTCCAGGAGCCAGGGCTGGGCAGGAGCGGCTTCCTCACCCTCGCCTCTCCTGGGCATTGACACAGCTTCCCTGAGGACACCAGGTCTCCACTGTCCAGCGCTGCGCCTTCCAGAGCTGGGCAGGGCGGTGACTGTGGAAGTCGCTGGCCACAGTAGCCGGGCTCCCTAGGAACAGAAAAGAGGCTTCCATCCTCCTTGGAGCTGGCTCCTGTGAAGCATCTGGCAAAGCATCCCGGTGTCCAGACAGCTCTGACACCTTTCTGTCCTGCCCCGGGCTTGGGACCTGGAGGAAGAAGGCTGCTAAAGGACCGCTGGAGGGAGGCAGCAGATGAGGGAACCAGAGCCCAGGCTCCCTGCTGTGGCCTCCTTGCTCCCCAGAGAGAAACAGGCCATGGTGGCCGAGCAGAGCCGAACGCCAGCTCCAAAGCAGACCCTGTGCCCAGCAGCACCACGGCCTGTGTCACCATGGGCAACGCCTGGATGGCACCGGTGGGTGGGATCAGCGCACATTTCCTGACCTCCTGCTGGGTGCCAGTGGTCTTCTCTACCTGAAGGCCAAGGTTGATCTGTTAGTTTGTTTTGCAGTACGGAGGACTAAACCCAGGGCCTTCACAGTGAGCTACATGCCCAGTGCTTTTTCTTTGCTTTTTATTTTGAGACAAGGTTTCACTAAATCACTAAATTACTCAGGCTCAAATTTGCACACCTTCTGCCCCAGCCTCCCAGAGTGCCGGGATTACAGGCATGTGCCACCCTGGCCAGCTGTGAGTTTTAATCTCTGAGAATCTATGGTCCAAGAAAGAGAAATCCTGCAACTCAGTGAAATTTCAAAATGACTCAGAGCCTGGTATTTCTCAAAATCAACAAAGCAGTGAACGCTTGGCCCGGCCCCATCCCTTCCCCTCTGGCCCCTCACTAGATCAGACTGTTGGACCCTTTGCAAGGAAGGGAAGCTGCACTTCAATCGGAGATTCTCTCTGGCCAGAGACACTGCAGATGTGCCCATGGGAATGGCTTGGGCCCGTCATCTCCTGGAAGCTATCCCGCGTGATCACCGAGGGAAACATCAATTCCAGTGTGTAGATCCGGTCACTGGAACAGGTGGCATGGCTTCCTGCAGGCCACAGCTGAGAAGTGCAAGATGGGAGGTCTGGCCCATCTGTGGAACCCAACAGCCTGCCGTCTTTCTTACTTCAAAAGCTCAGATTGCATCACCCGCAACAAGACATCTCAGAAACAAGGTTCTGCAGGCCCTGTGAGTGGCCCAGGGAAGAGTGGTATGCACCTAACCAGCTGTTGGGGAGCTGGACAGATTGGGCCTGGGAGGCTGCACCCTAGACAAGAACAGACCCCCTCAGCGGGGCCTGGGGCTCCAGGACTTATGGCTACTGAGTATAGTATAGCATGGTGGCAGGGCCCAGGTTTGGTGGCTAATTTTATAGTAAGTAAACCTCACAGCAAACCTAGGAGGCAAATACTCACATTACACTCTGTTAGAGGCTGAACTGAGACCCCCCCAAATACATATGCTGAAGCCCTTATCTCAGGATATACCTCAGGATGTGACTGTATTGGGAGACAGAACCATTAAAGCGGTGATCAAAGTCGTATGACCCCCAACCCAAAAGGACTGCGTCTGTATAAGGGACAAGGACACAGGCACACATGGGGGGCTGACGGCCTAAACACAGAGAAGGCAGCAGCCTAGACACCAAGGAGTGAGGCCTCAGGACAGCCCACCTGAGACAGCTGGACCTCAAATTACCAACCTGCAGAGGTGCGAGGAAATGGGGTTCTATCGGCAATGCCACCAGCCTGTGAGGTTTGTTACAGCAGCCCAAGAAAACCAACTCATGCTGGGTCACCAGGGAGAGCGCCAATGCCTGGGAGAAGCTGAGAAACTTCTCTGGGACTGGAGCAGGGTTTGAGGCACGCAGCTCTCCCCGAGCTCCTTCCAGCAAATTCTCCAGGAAGGACACCCAGGACTCACGGCCTACAGACACCAGAGCATCCCCCATATCCCCTGCCAGCCCTGCACCCTTGCCTCAGAGCAGAAAGGGATGGGGGGGGCTGCCTCCCCAGCACCCCAGCTTCCTGCCAGCTCTCTGCAACCTCGGCAGGCCATGGACTGCTGTTGCCCTGGCAACCACCACAGGCTCACCTCCTCCACCCCCAGCTGTGGTGCCTGGCAGGGAGGGGGTCTTTCTGAGGCCTGCAGCTGGTTTTACAGAGGGGCAGAGCGTGGCGTAGAGCCTGCTGTGGCTGCAAGCTCAGGACTGTGCTTCGGCTTGGGCAGAGGGGGAGGCTGAGCCTGCCTGACTCTCCAAGAACACTTAGCTCCTGAGAGAGCCGGAGAACCGACGCTGTCTGAGTGAGGCTCCAGAGGCTGCGGAAGGCTGTGGCCGGGACAGAGAGGAAGCCTGCAGCCCACACTCCCGATCTCAGCAGGTGATGCTCATAGTTCCCTTCCCATGGCCCAGGCTCCTGGGCAGCGGGCAGAGAACAGAGGACTCTGTCGGCTTCTCTCTGGCCTCATTGGCGGCCACGGCCATCGACCCTGGAGTTAGGTGTCCCAGCTTTCAGTCCTGGCTCTGCTGGGTATCTGCCGTGTGGCCTTGGGTCTGCCGCGTGGCATCTCTGTGCCCCACCCTACTTATCTGTGTGCAGGGAAACAAAGATACCTCATTATAGGGGCCTCGCCAAAGGCACCACGTGTGGAAGCAGCACTATTTAGTTGAGAGGGGTGTGAGGCAGGGAGGCCAGCAGATTTATATTCTAGCCCCTGTTCCCCCTTAAACAGGTTACAGGTCCACCAGAATTCTTACTCTGAGCCTCAGTTTCCCTAGCTGGGAGCTGAGCGAGTGAGGCTGTCTCGGAAGGCTGTGTTATGGGTGTCATGTCTTCTGCAGGTCAGGTACGGGATGGGCACAGGGACCACAGGGAAGGCCGGCGAAACCAAGGGTTGCCCAACCGCTCTGTGGTATCTGCCAGGTCCCCTCCCAGGCAGGGCTCTGCTCAGTTGCATGTCCCATGAGAGGCTGGGGCTGCTGTGGTCCTGTGAGCTGCAGGACACGTCAGAGACCCAGGAGCCTTTCCAGCGGGGGCTCCCACCTGCAAGGTCACAGTTCCCAAGGGGTGGGGCGCCTGCTCATGACCTCAGTAGGAACTCCGCTGGATTCTGCCCCTGCCGGGTGGACCCCACGGCCCCAGCACACACGGCCACCCGCTCCTCTGCTCCTGGCCACCCTCTCCTCCCGCGCCGAGCTCCTGGGAGGTGGCCAGTGGCCCTGGCGAGTGACAGTGTTTGGCTTTCTCCCGTTGGAAGAGCAATTTTTCCCTCTCCTTGGCCATGCTTTGTTTTAATGACTTTTTGGCCCAGGGCCTAAGCTGGGCCCAAGACTCCCTGAGGGGAGGACACTAGGAAAGGACACCACATTTGCGGGGAGAAAATCGGGAACCATGAGGTCTGCGGTGCCCCAGGCTCCAAGTGGGCAGGTGGCACTCCTGTGCCACTGGTACAGACAGGAGGCAAGGACGGGAGCAAGGAGGCACAAAAGGAGCCCTTCTGGGTGAATGAGCTTGGGGTCTCGGTGGATCCCAGTCCTCAGGGGAGCCTGAAGGGTCTGCTCTGCCGGGGAGAGTGACAGGCCAGAAGAGAAGGGCCAGGGGACAGGAAAGCAGCCAGCTGGTGGGCCTGAGCACACAGCGTGCGGCCCGCTACATGGGAGCCTGTCACGGCTCCAGGGGGACACAGCCTCCAGAGGTCATCTGCACCCTGGCTTAGGGACTGTGTGCCCACACTTGCACACCCTGCATTGCGTACACCCGAACACACACCCATGTGTACACATACACAGCCCACACACGTGCCCCTGTGTGCGCGCCCTTGCACACACAGCCCTACACACACAGATGCTGTACAGCTCGCCCAGGTCTCTGTTTCTTGGCTTTCTTCTTTGGCATTTCCCTGAGCCTCGGCTTCCCCACCTACATGCGTGGTCATCCTCATCCAGCCCGCTTATTTAAGGAAAATGCACACAGGATAGCAAGTTTCAGAGGGCGGCGTGAGGGTCTGAGCCACACAGGGGGCCAGGACTGTTCTGACCCAGAGTTCTGCGCATGTTTACATCACGCACCCATCATCCACCTACAGGTGTAAACAACTTGCACACACATGTGTGCACACAATGGCAATCTGCCTATTGAGGAGCTCTCACATGCCGTACACCAAGCTGGGTGCTTTACACATGCTCACCCTGGCCAAATCCACCTCAGCACCTTTCCGAAGTGTTTGGCTGCAAGTAATAGAATCCAACTAAACCACAAATACAATAATTATTTATCTAGTAAGGACCCTGGGCACAGGTAGTCTCAGGGTAGTTTGGAAGCTTGGTGAGGTTATTGAAGACCCAGGTTTTTTTTAAATCACTCTGCCTACCATCTTCAATGCCAGCCTGGGATTGCATAGCTGCAGGATGGCTGCTGTAGCACCAGACATCATGTCTGCAATCCTGTATGTAAAAAAGGGGAAACACAACCTAAGAAAACCCTCCTGTCACACCCATCTCCCCAATGAAGAAACAAAAGCTTTCTCAGAAGTCCACACACCATTCTCTACATTTCATGGCCTGAAACTGGGTATTTTAGGGAAAGAAGCTGAGGAAGAAAGGATCTGACAAAGGAGCAAAGGGTGGTTATAATAATGACTGACAGGTGGTGAGGCAAGATTCATTTCTTGCTGCTCTGAACAAAATCGGGATTCCATTGGCCAGGAAGTAGGGGAAGGGCCAGTCAAAATGTCTACACAGCACCTGAGCACCAGCCTCCATCCCTCCTGCAGGGGGCAGTATGGGGACAGAAGGCTCAGGGGCCAGAATTCTCTACAGAGTAGGAAGGACCCCAGATTCCAGGGCCACTGCACCCCTAAAGGCAGAAGACAGCCAGAGAGGCCTTGCTAACGGCTCTGGGAGCAGGAGGGGCCACTTTCCTGCACAAGATCCTGGTTACAATGTCATGTGTCCCCAGGCCCAGGTGACCATGCTGCATGTCACACCCCATGGCTGGACCTCAGGGTTGTCCTCCTCATCCTCCGCGACCTCACAACACACTCGCATGCACCTGCTCAGGGACGCTGCAGAGGACAGCAGGAGGTCATGGGCCCCACACCACGGGAGCAGAGAGCCAGCGCGAGCCCCTCATGGGTAGTGAGTGTGACATATGTGCCCTTCCATGAGCTCAAAGCCTGTGGTGCAGTGGCCACCTTGGCTGACCCTGTGGCAGGGTTGGTCTTCAACTCCAGCATTCCCTTCCCGGACTCAGCTTTTCTTAGAGACGCACCCGTGTCCCGGTCTTGCCCAAAGCCCCTCACAAGGCTCTGCCAAGCCCATGTGTCCCAGGGCTCCAGGCCAGGCCGCAGGTTCTGCAGGCCCTTCTTGAGACAGCCTGGTCACTGTGGTATAAGCTTAGGGTCCCTGAGCCCTGTCTTGGCCACCAGGTGGCTGTGGTGAAGGCTGACCTCCTCTATCCAGCTCTAGAGTGGCCCTGTGGACACCCTGGCTGGCCTGGCCCTGCGCATAGAGAGCCAGAGCCCCTCCTGGGGCTGCCGTTCTGAGGCTGAGGCTCCTCAGAGGTAGTCTTCCTTTCTTTTCTCTCTCTCTGTCTCCCCTTCTTTCTTCTTTTCTTTGTGGTACTGGGAATTGAACCCAGGCCCTTTGCACCAAGCTACATCCTCAGCCCTTTTTATTTTTTGAGAAAAGTTCTCACTAAATCACTAAGTTTCTCAGGTTGGCCTCAAACTGGCAGTCCTCTTGCCTCAGCCTCCCAAGGTGCCGGGATCACAGGCATGCGCCTCCTTGACCATCCCCCATCCCGTCCCCTTTGTACAGAGTCCCCTCCTTTTGCTGAGCCCAGGACCCTTCCTGTGTCTCCACCTGCTGATGCCCCCTCCATGGAGACTTCAAGGCCTCCCTGTCGCCATCAGCCATGACCCAATTCCCACTGAGAATCGGAGCTGAACTCCAGCTCCTCTGCAACCTGCGCCCTGTCATGTTTCCAGAATCAGAACGCCAGGCCCGTGTTTCTGGTCAGCACTTACTGTGCTAGAACTTTTTTGTTGTTTGTTTTTCATTTTTGGTTTGAGACAAGGTCTCTCTGTGTAGTTCAGACTGGCCTTAAGTTAAACTCACTGTGTAACACAGACTGGCCTCAAACTCATAGCGGTCCTCCTGCTTCGGCCTCCCAAGAGTTGGAATTACAGGTGCGCACCACCACACCCAGCAAAACGAGTGTTTTGTTTTGTTTTTGATGGTACTGGGAATTGAACCCATGACCTTGAACATGATAGGCACACTTTCTGTCACTGAGCTCAACCCACAGCCCTCTGCACTTGAACTTGAGACCAAAAAAATAGCTTTTGTGGGCTTTCAAAAATGTTTGTACTTTTAAAAAATGTAAATAGTACAGAAAATGTAAAGAAGAAACTAGAAACCTCCTTGAATTCCTTCAGTCAGAGAAAGGCGCCATTGACATCCGGGAGACATCCTTGCCCACATCTCAAGACACACACACTGACATGTGGGATTTGCCACCTCCGGAAAGGGGTCACTTCCTAGTGGCTGCTCCTCCGTCCATCTGTGTGATGTCTCCACGTTGCGATAAGCACTTGCAGGCTGCAGACTTTACTGCTGGGTTATAATCCAGTCCTTCTGTTTCTTCCTCATGGACATGGACATCATTTCCAATTTTTTTAGTCTTAATAAAGGATAAAATATGTATATGTATCACTCTTTCCCACTTGTCTTGCTTCCTCCAATCTGGAATTATTGGGCTCATTAATACCTGGGATAGATGTCCCCAAGGGGCCCTTTAGAAAGATCATACCAAGTTATACTTTGAACCAATAATAATCATGAAAGTAATAATGAGGTAGGAATAGGGCGTGGCTAAGGCTGGCTGGCAAGGGAACATGACCTAGAGGAGTGGCTTGGACCCAATGTCAGCCCCGGGGGAGTGGCCTGGATCTGACCTCAGCCCGAGGCACCAATTTCAAGCACCTGCCCTCTCACGCGGACTGAAGGGAGTTCTCGCGAGTTTCCACGGGAATTCCATTCGATAAATAGAAGCAATACGGGAAGCTCGCTCTCTTTTCTACGGAGCTGCTGGGGGGACTCTCGCTTTTCCCTCCCGTGGAAGATGGTGTCTGCATACCCAGCACCACCGCTATCGTGCCTTTTTCGTGGTAACCCCTACTGTGCCTTTTAGGCCCGGTACATATTTTGCTGTTTCTATTGTTATGCTCAAGTTTCCTTTTCGTCTTTTCGATATAATTTTATATAAAACTTTAGAACTACTTTTTGCCCCCCTCGTTCAATTCCTTGCTCGAGGAGGGAAAGAAGCCAGGAATATTGGAACCCACCAAGGTAGGATGAAACCAAATGGGGCAAAAGCACTTTTGCTTCCAAAGGTTTCATTCCTTTTTTTTCCCTCTTTCCTTCTCTCTTTCTCTCCTGTAGGCGGAAGGGATGGGCCCCAGGGTGCGCAGGGAGCAATGTGTTACTTTTCTGGCAGTGAGGAAGGGGGAAGGAAATGCAGCAATTGTTTTTCTCACTGGTTACTTGTGTTTGCTTGAGCCTCTGTTCCCCGCGTGCTTATTTTACCTTGCTACTGCTTTTCTTAATTGGAAATTGACCTGGATTCCGTGTAATTTAGTTTGGGGAGGAATTGCTTTGGGGGTTTTAACCCAAAAGCTAGGACAAGAACACCGCCCAGTAGCGTACTTCTCCAAGAAATTAGATGGAGTGGCTGCTGGATGGCCATCCTGTCTGAGGGCAATTGCAGCCACTGATATGTCAACAGAAGAAGCTCAAAAGTTAACTTTGGGACAGAAAATAGAAGTTCTAACACACCATCAAGTCAAAACTATACTAGAGACAAAGGGCTACTTGTGGTTGATGGGAAAATGACTCGCTAAATATCATGCTATGCTTTTGGACACTCCAGAGGTTACTCTAAAAACTTGCACTACTATCAACCCTGCTTCTTTGATGCCTGCAGGTCAAGAAGTCAGCCCCTCTTGTGATCAAGTCTTCTCTCAGACCTATTCAGGTAGACAAGACATCAGTGATCTGCCTCTCCCGGACCCTGAAGAGGTGTGGTTCACTGATGGAAGTAGTTTTGTCCAAGAAGGACGTAGAAAGGCAGGCTATGCAATTGTCAACTCACAGCAGGTCATTGAGGCTAAACCTCTCCCTCCAGGAACTGCTCAGAAGGCAGAATTGATAGCTCTTACTTGAGCGTTAATATTAGAAAAAGACAATTAAACATCTCTACAGATTCCAGGTACTCTTTCCTAATACTGCATCCTCACGCAGCAATATGGAAACAGCGAGGTTTGCTGTCAAATAAACAATCTCCTATTAAGAACAAGGAAGAAATTCTTAGAAGCAGTCCATTTTCCTAAGGAGGTTGCAGTTACACACTGCAAAGGACATCAAAGAGACATGTCTGAGGTCTCTTTAGGGAATCAAAAGGCAGGTAAAGAAGCAAAAAGGGCAGCCCTTCAGCCCTTAAAGATCCTAGCCTTATTCCCAGCTCCTGAGGAACCATTACAGCCAGTCTGTACTCCTCAGGAGAATAAATGGGCCTTAGAACAAGGGAGAATCAAAAAGGGATTCTGGTGGTATTTACAAGACAAATTAGTTCTCCCTAGAGAAATACAATGAAAAGCTATAAAAACACTTGATGATTCCTTCCACATGGGAAGAGATGCTACATTAGAAATGGTCGCTCGAATCTTTACAGGACTGGGGCTAATGAAGATCACCTGAAAGGTTTGTAAAGCTTGCCCACTCTGTGCTTATCATAATCCTGGCAAGCCTAAACCTCCTCCTCTATTAGAGCCTATACAGAGGAGAGGAACATATCCTGGGGAAGACTGGCAGATAGATTTCACTCATATGCCACTTTATAGAGGATTTAAAAGATGTTCTCATTGACACCTTTGGAGGTTGGATTGAAGCCTTTCCTACCCGTTCAGAAAAGGCCACAGACGTAGTCAAGGTGCTTCTTAAAGAAATCATACCTAGGTTCAGACTTTCTCAGTCTCTCCAGAGTGACAATGGCCCATCTTTCACCTCCCAAATTACTTAGGGGGTAACAAAGGCTTTAGGAATAAAATACTACCTCCATTCTGCCTGGTGACCCCAATCTTCTGGAAAGGTAGAAAGAGCCAACCAGACTCTAAAACAAACTCTGGCAAAACTTTGCCAAGAGACCTCTGAGCCCTGGCTCTGACTGCTGCCTATAGCACTCATGAGAGTTTGAAACGTGCCCAAAACTGGATTAAGTTTAATTCCATTCAAGATGCTATATGGGAGACCATTTCTATCCTCTGATATGATAATAGATCCTGAAAGTAACAAGCTCTTACAGTATATCATTAATCTCGGCCAGGTACAACAGGCTATTCAAGCATATGAGAACCAAATTCTTCCAGCTCCTAACCCAGGTGGACCACTTACTGTCCATCCTGGAGACCAAGTGCTTGTGAAAACCTGGAGAGAGGCAACACCTGCTGATCAGTTAAACCCAACATGGAAAGGCCCTTTCTCAGTGATCCTTGCCACACCCACTGCAGTAAAGGGGGCAGAAATACATAATTGGATTCATCTTTCTAGAGTGAAGCTAGCTCCACCTGAGCTGTCAGAAGAACAAGATCACCAAGAAGGAGTAATCTACTCCTGTAAGCCTCTAGAAGACTTAAGGTTTCTCTTCAAAAAACAAAACACTAATGCTACTACAGAAAAGACATAAAAGATCTAACCCACTCCCCACATTTGGGCTAACAGTGAAGGTCATTAACCATTTTCTCATTGCCTCCTGACAGGTATTTCTTTCCCCAGCCCAGCCAGCAAGCCACAGTACTCTAAGGTAGCTTAGGAGAGACAATCCCCAATAGGTAGGGCCTGCGCCCCATCCAGCAGGAAGTAGCTTCAGAAGAAGAGACCTCCAGCCCCTCAACACCCCATAAAGAATTATGGGGATTTGTCTCTCGGGGGATGAGACAGAACAGGGCGTGGCTAAGGCTGGCTGGCAAGGGAACATGACCTGGAGGAGTGGCTTGGACCCAATGTCAGCCCCGGGGGAGTGGCCTGGATCTGACCTCAGCCTGAGGCACCAATTTCAAGCACCTGCCCTCTCACGTGGACTGTAGGGAGTTCTCGTGAGTTTCCACGGGAATTCCATTCGATAAATAGAAGCAATACCAGAAGCTCGCTCTCTTTTCTACGGAGCCACCAGGGAGGGGGCTCTTCCTTTTCCCTCCCATGGAAGATGGTGTCTGCGTACACAGTACCACCATCATGCCTTTTTCGTGGTAACCCCTACTGTGCCTTTTAGGACCAGTACATATTTTGCTGTTTCTATTGTTATGCTCAACTTTCCTTTTCTTTTTTTCCTCTATAATTTTACATAAAACTTTAGAACTACTTTTTGCCCCCCTCATTCAATTCCTTGCTCGAGGAGGGGAAGAACCCAGGAATATCAGAACCCACCCGATAACAATAACTGCCTGTATTAAGCATTTTTATGTGCCTGGCCTGCCTCCAAGCACTCTAGACTAATAACTACCTTTATCCTTTCCACAAACCCAGGCACTGTCATTGCCCATTTTACAGATGAGGAAGGGAGGCCTGGAGTTTAAGCCGGAAGCCCCAAGTTAGTAAGGGGCAATTTGCCTCACTGGGAGTAAGGTTTCTGATCTTTTGTTAATAGAGGGGTCAAAAAAAAAAAAAACCCTCACTGTTCTCTAAGACATTTTGTAATTACTTATTTTTGCAGTGCTGGACCTGGACATAGAACCCAGGGTCTCATGCCTGCTCAACAAGCAGTCTGCCACTGAACTACACCTTCAGCCCTTTATTTTCATTTTTGCTACTGGTGAGGTTAGGTCTTCCTTCCAAGTTTACCAGCCAGCAGCATTCATTCTCGTATGAATTACTGTTTCACATCTTTCTGGAGTTTTTTTAACTGGGGCATTCGTGATTTTACGAATTTTGAATTTTGCTTTCCATATTGATGAATCGGCCCTTGCCTTCAGAGGTGAGGCCCTGAGGACGGGGCCTGGGCATGGGGCCCCCTCGTCCTCTGCAGAGTGCAGGGTGGCATGGAGATGCCTCTGCAGTTCCAAAGTGGGCTTGGAAAGCTTCCAGCATGTGACAGGGGACCAATCCATTTATCCTGGACTCTTACCTCCTGTCTGCCCCCTCGGCCAGAAAGAACCACCCTCTGTGTTTGCTCAGAATTCATAGACCAAGCATCTTCACGCACAGCATCATACCCCTGGCGAGCCAGGTGGCGTGTCAGCCCCGTGTCGCACAAGGAGAAACAGGGATTTGACACAGCCCAGCCAAGTCTGGCACAGGGGCCCCGCCTCCTCAGGCCCGATTGGCCTGCTCCATCTTAGTTGGCAAGTTCGAATCAGGCCCTGTCTGCGCTCCCTATCCGGAGAGCACGGTTGAATGTCCTGGCTGCAGAGGACGGGGGACTCTGAGGGCCTGGCTCCTGAGCCTGCCTGGCAGGGGTGCACAGCAGGCTTTGCACCAACCGGGGAGGCAGGGCCTCGGGCCAGGGCGCCTGCTGCCCAGAGCGCTTGCTTACTCGGCGGGGGCTGAGTGGAGAGGGAGGCTGGGAGCGGGTGGCACAAGGGCCCCTTTGTGCCCGTTGCTAGGGCCCCGGCTGTATTTGCTCAGCCTCGGTAAACAGGAGGTGCCTGGAGGCCCGCTCTGTTATGACAACTTAAAGAGCATTTGCTTTCCTTCCTGAGCCCCTGGGCCAGGACGCACTAGGTGATTCCCCACGTGGAGCAGCTTCCCCAGAGCCAGCTAAGGTGTCACCCTGCTAGGGGACAGGCAAGGTGGATCAAGAGGTCACTCAGCTCCGCCTTGAGGCTTTCACTTAGGAAAGCTGAGGCTGAAGGGACCCCTGGCCCAAGGTCAGGCAGATGGAGACGGCCTAAGTCTGTCCTCGGCAAAGAGCTGATTCGGGGCACATCCACATGTCTGTCCCTCCCCTGCTGGTTGTCAGTATTGGGCTTTGTCCCTGCACTCTTCCCTGGGGTGGTGGGCAGAGGAGGCTGCCCAGCCCCCCTTCACCCAGCAGCTCCTTGAACAAAGCCCGGAGAGGTAGAGAACATCCTCAGCTATTGTCGTTTCTTTGGATTCTCAGTGTCTTAGGACAGAGACGCATCCTCACAAGCTTATAAGAATCAAAGTAGTTTTTTTTAATGCTTGCAATGTACAAATTACCACTTTGAATTTCTCTGGAGCAAAATCCAAGTGGTGGCTACAAGCTAAAGAATTGAAAGCTATAGAAAGTGGTTCCAGTGAGGGAACACTCCCTGGTACAGCAAAATGCGTTCTCTTTGTCCCTGCAGAATCTCGGCTCTGCTGCAGGCTGTAACCTTCTCCAAGGAGAACGTCAAGGGCTACCTTTGACTGCCTCCGTGCACAAGAGGCCTCCGTGTGACAGGCCCAGCCCAAGGTGGCAGGCAGCCAGCGCTCCTGCGTGACCTTCAGCCAGTGCCCGCCCTCTCTGGCTCCCTTCCCCAGAGAGAAGGGTCAGCCACACTCAGGGCTATTCCTTGCCCTACCCTGGGGACCCAGAAGGCCTGGGGGCAGGGGCTTTGCTGACCAGAAACTGACTTCTGAGAGCACCCCATTCCCCGCCTTGGGGTGCTTCTCTTGGCGCAGGCTGCACCCTCCACACACACACACACACCCCCCGCAGATCCATGAATGTTCTGTGTACCTTGGGCCGGCCTGGCTTCGCTCCAGGGAATCTGTCAGGGAACAGAGGGGTGGATTTCCTCAAAGGCAGGGCAGGCCATCCTGGAGAGGCCTTCCGACCCTCAGGTTACTCTAGTGTGGCAAAGCGCCCACAGCGAAGCATCAAGCCCTGGGGGTGCAGGGGTCTGGGCTCACTCTTCTTGAAAGGAGCTTGGTTCTGGCTCTCCTCCCTGCAGGGGAGGACCAGGGGCACACAGGCTGTCCCTCACCTGGAGAGGGCATGAACTGGGGCGGCTCCCATCCCCAGTGGAGCCAACCCAGGAATCTGGGGGTTCCTGTTCACTCCACCCCAACCCCCAGAACCTTGGTGCAGCAGAATCCTGTCAGTGGGAACTTCCAAGTCAGCATCAGCCAAATGGCAGACAGGAGGGAGGGGCGTATTGAGTCCTCCCATGCCCAGCCCTGTGCCCCTCACCCCCCAGCTGCCATTATTGTCCCCATTTACAGATGAAGAAACCGAAGCTCCTGAGAGCAAGATGACATTTGGGGTTGCTTATGGGATAATGTGGTGTCTGGAGATGGGCCTCCAACCTCCATTTTGCATTCCCTTCCCGGTGGCTGCCTCTGGTGAGAGAGCAGGCAGCCCCCTTTGCCATCCATAACCATGTGACCTTGGGCATGTTACTCAACTTCTCTGGGCCTCAAGGTTAACAAAGAGGACCAGCTTATAGGGTTGTGTAGGCAGTGCGTTCATACCTTATAAGACCTTAGAATAGTGCCTGGAGTATCATAATCCCTGCACAAGTCTATCAAATTAAACAAAGATATTGTCATGGAATGATGACCATGAGAAAGACGAGAATTACAGGATGAAACTAGAAGCTTGTGGATTCTGGAAAGTTCTTCAACTGAGGTGCCTCCAGGGATTCCGAATTCTGGGAAGGGACTGGTTAGTCACACTGAGTCATGCTGCCTAAAGTGGCTTGGTGGGACTGGCACCAGCTCAGAGCATTCCTCCTTAGGTGTCCCTGCCCCTGGTTATTTCTCTGGATATGACCCTGGTGGGTCACACAAAGTACAGACTGGGCCTTTTTCTTCTGAGCACTCAGTCCAGCCAGAGATGCCAGGTTGCAATCAACATTTGCCAATGTCACACAGGTTGGTTTCTCCGAGTATGTCCCTGTGATGGATACAGGGCCACCAGCAGTGAACATGATGGAAGGTCCAACCCCCAAGGTGCTCACAGGTGAAGGGCGTCCTGGTGTGTACACACATCAGGGTATCAGTGGGCAGTGCAGAGAAAGGACAGATCAACTTCAAGGTCACCCAGTGAGGTGACTTGGTTCAGCAACAGAGCCAGAAGGGAGAACCTGGTGCCCCAGGGCTGGTTGTCCCCATAGCAGAGATGACAAAAGTGAAGCTCAAAGAGGTAAAGGAACACAAAATTAGTAAGGGGCAGAGCAAAGTCCTCCCCATCTTTTGGGAGTTTCTTTTGACCCTGACTCAAAACCAGATTCCAATACCCTTTCCTGGCCCAACTTTCTGCCTTTTTTGTGGGAGAGGAATAGGAAAAAAAGAGGAGTCTGCCAAGCAGAGATTTGTAAGCCAAAGAGGGAAGCTGTGGCAAGGAGCAGGCTCTGTGGCCTGGATTTCTAGGTTCCCTGAAAGGTGATGGGAGGGCTGGGAAGAATGTGTTTCTCATGGCAAATGGGAAATCAGGAGTGCCACCATTTCATGAGAACAGCTGGGTGTGGGCTACCAAAGGCGAAACGAGAGCAGAGGGAAGGGGCAGTCAGAGCTGGGTGGGGTTGGTACAGAGTGCTGTCTGCTCTTTGGCTGGCTATATGATCTCAGCAGGGCACATAACAATGATGACAGCTGCTGTTTATTGTGTGTCAACCAATGCCAGGCCCTGTGCAAGGTGCATTATATCCACTGCCTCCTCAATCCTTGCAATAGTCCTAGAAAAGGTTATTATTCCCTCCTTTCAAAAATCAGAAACTGAGGCTCAGAGAGGTTAAATGACTTGGCCAGGGTCATCATGCTGGGGTGGAAACCTGGGTCTGGTTTCCTCTGAAGCCTGTGCTTTGAGCCCAACTCTGCCCTGTTCCTCTGGGCCTCTGTCACCTCTTGGAGAGGAAACAAGTACAGGGACACCTGCCCCAACCTGTGCCCAGGATGCTTTGGAAGAGGAAAAGAAGGCCAGGTGGCCTTGGATTATAACACTGAATGATACTGGCTTTCAGGAACATGCCAGTGCCAGGCTCTTTGGGATCCTGGGGCCAGGACCAAGGTGCTGAGGAACATTCTGGGTGGGTGTCCAGGATGGGCTTGAGGAGTGCTGAAAGGTGCTATGAGTCATCTGGGAGAGACGTCCGTGAAAGGGAGTCAGGTGCTGTGGGGAAGGGCTTTCTCTTCTCCCTGGACTCACATCTTCCCAGCACAGAGGCCAGAAGTGGTCCTGACAGTAGGAAATTATTTCTGGGTAACATAGAGGCACTTGGAGTGAAAGATGAGGCTGTGCCTTAGTTTCCTGCTGCTGGTGGTGGAGTTAGCAGCAAGGAGTCCAGAACAGAGAGTGGCTTCTGGGGACAAGAGTATTGAGGACCATGGCTGAGGAGCCTCAGCCTCCACACAGGGGATGTCTGTTTTGGCCACTCTAGGGGAGCAACCTGAGGACAGAGGGGTTCCTGTAGATCCTGATTCCCAGGGGGCATCAGCAGTAGCCTCCAGGAGAACCAGTCTTAGCAGACTCTAGAGCAAATGCCCAAAGTCTCCCCCACCACAGGAGACGTTTCCAGAAAGGACGAGAGGGAAGCAGTGCATACGATACAGGGGCCTGGTTTCCAGTGAGGGAGGGCCCACAACAGCAGCTAGAGAACCCAAGAGTGATACACAGCACACGAGTGCTGCTTCCTTCATCGTTCTCTGGGTAACAAATCACACCTCGAGAACACTGTGTTACCACATCCTAAAGTTCCAGGGTGACTGGTTGTCATGAGTTCAAGGCCGAGCGTACTGTTAGGCGGTGGAGCCTGGTCAGGGTAGAGGTGGGTCGCTGGGAGCATGACCTGGAAGTGTGTGTCTCCCTCCCCAACTCCTCTCTCCTCTCTCTGCTTCCTGGCCACCATGGACATGAACAGCCCCTTCCACCATGATGTTCTGCCTTAGAGCCTGCTGACCACGGACTGAAACTTCTAAAATTGTGAACCAAAACAAACCTCTCCTGTTATAAGTTGTGGCTGTCAGGTATTGTGCCCCAGCAAGGAGAAAGTGACTGGCACACAGGCTCCACCTCCTGACAACACACTCAGCTATAAACTCATCCATGGATGAATCCACTGATAAGATTAGTGCCCATGATCTAATCACCTTCTAAAGCACCCCCTTTGAATGCACGAGCCTTTGGAGGGAAGTTTTTTTAAAATTTTATTTTAACGGTACATTTTAGATGTACACAGTGATAACATTCATCACAGGGGATTTGCATCTGTACATGGTATATCTTGCTGCTGCTTTTTTTCCCATTCCCCTCCCCTCCCTTCACCACCTCCTCCCTCCTTATTTACAAAATCTTCTTTTCCATTTTTTCCTTCTTTTCTTATTTCTCTTCTCCCTCTTTTCCTTTACCCCTCCCTGGAGGGACATTTTTGATCCCTACCATAATGGCGGCCATTTTGGAACTCTAGCCACCATATTCGCTGAACATTCACAGTGCACTTGTTGTCAGCCCAGCACTAAACACCAGAGAGTCTGCCCTGACCCAAAGAGACAAAAGTCCCTGCCTCATGGAGCTGACATTCTAGTAGGAGAAGTCAAGCCATCAACCAAATAAATAAGTGAACTAGATGGCACCCCGAGTAGCACAGGTGCTAAGGAGGGAAAGCAGTTCGGCAGGCAGAGGGCCAGGGCATGCAGGGAGAGAGGTGGTGACTTGAGGGGTGGCTGGTCTGGGGACCAATTTCTAGGAGACAGATCAATGGATTTGCTGAGGCAGAGGCCAGCGGGGCTGCAGCGGAGGAGGGAGGGCAAGCACAGCTGGGCAGCTGGACCAGCGTGTGCAGATGCCAGCCTTTGTGGGGACTTTGACCTCTGCTCTGAGTAGAGCAGGGACTGTGGAGAGTTTTGAGCAGAAACAGAGAAACTTTCACTTCATGCATGCTTCTGAGATGAAGAACTCACCCCTTGTTTATGGGGAATGAAAATGAGCCTCCTCCTATCTCCCCTTCATTATGCCCAGGCTCTGGGACTACTGTGTGAGTCCTTCCCCATCCTTTGATGTCTTAAGGGGAATACCTAACTATGTCTTCTCACTCTGAGCCCCAGCTAGTTCTATCACCCTCAATATTCACCATGCTGGTCACTCGTGCCTGTCTGTTCTCTGAAGCAGAGAGTGGCAAACATCAGCCCAAAGGTCAAATCTGGCCCCCCACCTGGTCTTGTAAATAAAGTTTTATTGGAACGCAGCCATACCTGTTCACTTACTGTTGTCTGTGACTGGTTTTGTGCTATAATGGCAGAGTACAGTAGCTGCAAGGAAGACTGTATGATCCATAAGAATTCGAGTTATTTACAGTCTGACTCTTTACAGAGAAAGTTTCTGAGCCCTGTCCTAAATGTGTGTACCTTAAATTCCACCACAACTGTGCTGATTGCTGTCCTGGGAATAGAATGAGGCAGGGTGGCACATACGGTACCTGTAATCCTATGTTCCCAGAGGCTGAGGCAGGAGGATTACAAATTCGAGCTCTGCCTGGGTAACTTACACAACCTAACAAGAACTTGTCTCAAAATAGAAAATAAAGAAGGGTCTGGAGCTTTAAGAAAAAAATTAAGGCCAGGAGTCTCAGAAAATCCTAAAGTACAATATTCTTACACGTTTGCTGTGTCTTTGCACAATTCCAACATTAATTTATATAAATCTATATTTTCAATTAGACTTTATACTCTCGTTCTCCATAAAGATTTCTAGGGAATGTGGCTTGTGGAGTAAAGATGTGTTTCTCTGTGTCCCAATGAACTGTCAACATGTCAGCCCATCTAGTTGTACTCTGAATCCCTTTATTGTGCTATAAGCAGAACCCCGGCGGAGACCAGACCAAGGTGGTATCCTGAGATGCAATTAAAAACCACAGATTCTTAACTCTGAGAAATAACAACACTAGAAACCACAGCAGGCGTGAGGCCCACGCAGGACTGAGTGTCTGTGGCCAGGATTGCCCAACCTCATCCACAGGGCCCGCTTTGTCAGCCGCCTCCTTGGAAACTTGGACTCACCCAGGCTTTCCAAAGCATAGATTTTTTTTTTTTAAGTCGCTATAGTCATGAAGTATGAAAAGAAAGCCCTGAATTGTTTTTATGGAAAGAAAGACAAGGGGAAAAAAAAGAAATCACTAAACATTTTGTAGTTTCAAAAATCCTGGGGCTTTGTCCTGGAGCTACCCTAAAGAATACCCACAGCACTGCCTACAAGCTCAGATAAGGAGCCTGAAGGGTAAACTCTTCCCCTCCCCTTAACAGCACCTTTCAGGATCCAAGCCCCCCAGCTGTAACTGAGCCACGCGGTCTCCCTTGTAGGAACCCCAAGCCCCTCCCCATGTGCCGCTAGGAGGTTCCGTGAGGGGTGAAGGAGGGAGCGCCAGGCACAGTAGCACTGGGTGTCCCGGACTGGGGACTGCAGTTCACAGGAGGATGCTGGAGACAGGATCCCAGGTGACTCCCCCTGGTTCCTGCTGCAGGGATGCAGGATCACAGGGCGCGTGTGGGTATCACATGTATGCATCACTGGAAACTTCATGAGTCAAGTCTATGGGTGAAAAGCTAAGAAAGAAATCAGCGCATGCTACCAGCAGGGGACAAGCCTGGGACACAGATAAAAGGGTCAGCCTTTGGACCTTGATCCAGAGGCAGGGGGAAGCAAAAGGGTCACAGACCCCTCCACACCCAGACCCCACTCTGGGCTCCACGAGGGCTCCCCTGACCTACTCACTCACCCCCGAGGCCCTCTGGACACTCAGACTTCTCTCCGATGCTGCCCAAACCCTGCCTGGGCCACAGGCCTGGCAGGCAGCCTGATGCTGGCCCTTGACCACACTCTGCTTCCCATGCCCAGGGTCACATTTGGGGTGGAAAGGCAGCTTCCCTGCCAGGTCTCCCCAGCTGTAATCTGGGGGTGAGGTCATTTCCCTTTCTCATTTGTTCCGTGACAAAACTTCTGTCTAGGACAGCAGATAGGAGGATGCTCCTCAGAGCAAGCCTTTAGGGAGATGATGGAAGGGGCTGCAGGGACAGTGCAGATCTTGCACAGGAAAGCTTCTGGCTCAGGGGGATGCCTCAGGGGCCCGCTAAGACTGAGGCAAGCTCCTCCAAACCTTCTGAGCCCTATTTCTTGTAAAACCACTAAAACTGTTGATCGAACTGATCCCTAACATTCTTGTCTCTCTCCCTCCCTCCTTCCCTCTGTACTGGGGAATGAATCCAGGCTCTTGCTGAGCTACATCTCCAGCCCTTGCTGTTTTTTTATTTGGAGACATGGTCTTGCTAAATTCCCCAGGCTAGCCTTGAACTTGCGATCTTCCTGCTTCAGCCTCCCAAATACCTAGGATTGCAGGTATGCGCCATTGTGCTCAGATTCTATCTTCTCTTAGTAACAACAAATGGCTGATTAGTTTATTGTCTAGGGTCAAAATGTGCAAGGTATATACACCAGGTCAGACAGTTGAGATCTGCTTCAGGGCTGCCTCCCCAAGTCTGGGAGAAAGCTGACCATCTCAAGGAGCATAAAAACTGTCACAGCCACCCATGAATCCAGGCATCCTGCCATTCATTCTTCTATCCTTCCATTCTTCCTCCAGTCTTTTCTTCCATTCCTCCTACCATTCTTTCATCCACCCATCCAGCCATCCTTCCTCCTTTATTTTCTTTCATCCTTCCATTCATCCATCTCATCTATTCGTCCTTTCCCTTTTCCTTCCTTCCTCCCATTTTCCCATCCTTCCCTCTCCTACTCATCCATTCTTTTCCACCCTTCCATTCAATATCTATCATTCTTTTCTTCCATTCACCTGTCCCTCCTTTCTTCCATCCGCATTCCTTCAATGTATCCATCTAACCATCTGCCTTCCCTTCTGCCCACCTATCTTTTCTAGCCATCCATACATCCATTGATAAAGTTTTCATGACCACCTACTTAAGCTGGATACTGCTTAGATTTAAATATTCACATCTATATTCATGTCTAAATTTTGCACTCTGAATAAACCATGAGCCTCTTCTGGAAATATCTCATAGGCAAGACACTCCAAAACCTTAAGGTACAACTTGAGAAATGTAACACAGTAGATGTATTCACGAGAAGTAGTGGAAATCAGGAGGAGATGGTCAGGGCTTTGCCTGGATGTTCTCAAGAGATGTAAGGAATGGGTGTTCTTCATACAGGTGAGGAAGGATTTCAGGCTGAAGGGACAGAGTGGGCACAGACACAGAAGCATGAAAGAGGACAGAAGTTCCTAATAATCACAAAGGAAAGTATTGTGTAGGGAGAGGCCACAAGCGTGGAGAGGAAGGAGGCTGGCGAATTAAGCAGGAGTCCAGTCCCCAAGGCCATGCAGGCAATGCCAACCAATTGAGATTTAGTCCGGAGGACAATAGGCATCCCAGAAAGAAGAGCTCTCTGACAGCAGCAGAGAGGACAGGCTGCTGGGGGTGGACTTTGTAACTGGAGAGGACAAGTTGAAAGGTCACTCTGGTGAGTAGCAGGGGAGAGATGATGTGACCTGACCAAGGCGAAGGGGGTCAAATGGAGACACTGGGTGACCCCGAGTGTGATCTAGGAGGCAGAGGGAGCAAGAGGGGCAGGTGCTGAGGTGGTGGCACTGAGGGAATCCCCACTGAATGGTCAGGGCGATGATGTTGGAGCTGGGAAGTGGGAGGAAAGTGGGAGGGCAGCTGGCAGCTGGATCCAGTTAGAGGGACTCTGAGGCCTTGAGGCTTCTGGAAGGAGGTAGTTGCCAGTAGGCACAGGGATATGGTGGACAGGACTGAGCTGGGCTTTGCTGTATTTTAGCTCAACTGCCCCTGAGTGCCATCTGATCAAAGCTGGGCACCCATTCATCCATTCATTCATTCACTTCCCAAATCCTCTGTAAACACCTTGTACCTGACTCCACTGTGGGCTGTGAGATACACAACACACAGGCCATCAATGCTCCTGGCTTCCAGGGACCTGTGTTTTGGTGATGGTAATTCCCACTGGATGTTTCTGGAGCCTGAGTCTCAGAGAGGTGACTACCTGCCCAAGGACACACAGCAATGGTGGCTGGGTAGGAGTGGAAGCTGAAGCTTTGAGGAGCTGCTGAGTGGGAAGTAGGACTGAGTGGGGGCTTCAGGGACCCAAAAGAAGCTGTGCCAGCTGCTGCCTGACTCAGCAAATGGGTTTTCTGCTGCAGCCCCAGGACCAAAAGTACAGCAGGAGGAGCCTGGGGGGGCACCCAGTGGGACAGCCAGGTGTTGGTGTCTAGAGCGTCTGCTGCCCTTCTGAGGCTGCTTGGCTTCCACTCCCTCCCTCTTCCTGCTGGAACCTACCTCCCCACAACACCCAGTCCTGCTTCCTGCCTCACCCCTGAGTTCCCATGGTGTCTTCGCCCCTGTCTCCTGGCAATGCCTCTCTCCTTAGCCAGACCCTGGGCCTATGTTGAGTGGACGCTGGGCTGGCTGTGGGGTCTGACACATGTCACCTGGCCACTCTGTTTCCTTTGCTGTGAAGTGGCATTATCTGAGTCCACGGACTGGAGCAGGCTTGGTGAACCAGAGTGGACCTTCAGGATGTACGGAAGGCTAGAACGGAGATGGGCACAAACTGTGATGATATAAATGCTCACATTTCTTGAGTGCTCACCATGTCCAGACTTCATCTTCACAACAAAATCTACAGAATATATCCCGTTATCATCCCCTCATTTGTAGGTGAGGAAACTGAAACACAGAGGGCTTTGGCGACTTGCCCCAGGTCTCACCGCTAGTAAGTTGTGGGGCTTACATTTGAATCCAGACTATGTGGTGCGAGTCCCCACTGCCCCAGTGCTGGGCTGTGTTTCCTCTCGAGGCTCTGTCATGGCATTACATTTCCAAAAAGGGGCAGGACCACATTCACAATGGAGAGAGGAGGGTTGCCTTATGCTCAGCACAAAGGAGAGCGTGGCTTGGGGACATGGGGACCGGTGGGGAATTTTTGGAATCCTTTTGCCCCTCTCCCCGTTTGGTTAGCTGCTGCCCACCTCTTATGACTTAACATGGTCAGCACCCTCCTGAATACCTGTGAAGGACAGGTAATGACTCACTGCACCTAGCACTTTCTCTGCACCAGGCACTGGGCCAAGCGTTTGGCTTGTCTTCTTGCTGAATTTTCGGTCTCTGTTAGCACCTGACACGGCCAGGTAGAGGTCTCTGGTGGCAGCTGCAGAAGCCCATTGAACCTAGCTTAGAAGGAAGGGGACGTTGCCGTGAGCCGGAGGTCTTGAAGGATTGCAGGCAGATACGTACTGAGACTCTGCAGATCTCCTCTGTGTCCTTGTCGCTTATAATCTGAGGGCTTAGTGTCTCCCATCTGCATTTCTCCCTGTGGCTGGAGTCCCCTGGACAGAAGTCTGCTCGGCATAGGAGGTACTTCACTCAGTCAAGCTATTCAGACACCTGAGATGTTTCCTTGGTAGATGGTGTCAGCCGACTCCAGGACACAAGTCAGTAGTACAGGAAAGGTGTGCAGGGCGTGCCAGTTCTGAGAGGGCTCAGGCCCAGGCAGTCGTTGAAGGGCCCATCCCCTTGGAGCCACTCTGGGCTGGGAAACAGAGAAGTATATTTCTAACTGCCTCCTCCAGGTATCCCTGGGGATGTGTGTGGGTGGGGTGGGGGGGCTTTCTTTTTCCCATTTATCACCTTCTGACCTGAAATATAATTGATCAATTTGTTATGTTGTGTTTCTAAACTTATTATTCACTCTTAGTTCAATTTTTAAATTTCTGATTTTAAAGAGTACAGAACCACTTGTCTCAGTCGCCCTGCTGTTTTCCTACAACCAGGAGGGTTTCTGGTTCTTGCCTATGAGGCTTGTCTTGGGTCCGTGACTGCAGCGTTTGCCCAGCAGGGCGGGTGACAGACCCCACCTCAGACCTCAGCCAGACTCCCAGCTCTCCTTGCTGGTCTCCTAGCCTGGTAGTACCAGGCTATTGGACAACCCTATCTTTCAGCTCCTCAGACGTTAGCCTGAGCTGTGCCTTTGGGAGTCAGCAAAATCGAAGTGGTGGCCCGATGGGCTTTTGTGGAGCTCTCCGTGGTCCTGAACCGCCTTGTGGTCCTTGCCCTGAACGACGGGGTTCCTTTGAGAAGTGGTTGTTTGGGGAGGAGATCTTGAGGCCCCAGAGAACCTAACCTCCCTTTTCTCCCTCCAGGTGAGACTTTTCCATCTCCACTTCTGGGAACTCTAACCTTACTTCATTTCCTTACAATCTATCTTTATCTCTGAAGACTTGCCTGAGTTGGCACCTTCTCAGGAAGATTTCTTGGGTTCTGCAAAATGGAGGAAGTTCTCTTTTGTGTTGGTGGAGTCCTGTACTTCCCAGGTTCTAATATGTGGTGGTTAATTCCTGACCCCACCAGTCACTTGTAGGGTCCAAATCTGTCTCCCTCACTGCTGTGTCCTTAGCATATAGACGATGAAAGTAACACTGGTTGGGCAAATGAATGTGTGGTAGATGGCCTGGGGAAAGAAATTCCTTCGTAGTTTGTTCCCACCTTGATTAAGCCAGGACTACTCTGCCAGACTCCATGGTAGGAATAGTTTGGTATAGTCCTTCCCCTAACAAGTACACAACTTGAAGAAATTAATAGTGGTTGCTCTTTTAGCGCCATCCGCTCTCGGCGCCGCCTCCCGCTCCTCCCGCCGCCTCGGCCGCCTGAGTCACTCCCTGCGCAGCTCCGGCCGCCTGACTCCCCGAACTAGCCGCTGATATTTGGAGTTCTTTAAATGTTAAATACAACTTTTAAAAAAAAAGAAAGAAATTAATAGTGGTTGATAACCTGAGCCCCATTTTACAGATGGGAAGACTAAGGTTCAGAAAACTGACACAATTCTTCTGCAACTACATAGCTCAGGAATGACAGAAAAGAACTTGAGTCTCCACCCTTTTGGTCTGAACCTTGTCCTTGTTCCCTGGCTATGCTATTGCTTCCCATCTCTAGATGATAGTTCATGCTCTTGTGTAATGGGGGACACTGGGTGAAATCTACCTCTAGGGGAATGTCCCAACTCCAAGATTCCAGGGAAAATAAGGACCTATGGGTTTCATCTCTATTCTTTGGGCAATGGCTTCTAGGGCCATGGACACTGCAACAGGGATAGCCCTTATCTCCCAAGTGATGGTTCTGTTGTCCAAGTATCATCATCAGAATCAGAGTAGGAGGCTCCTTCCTTCCAAGAGCTGGATTCTTGCAACACCACAAGGACCTTCCATACTTTCAGAAAGTCCAGACTGTTGAGTACCATGGGAGGTTTTTTTTTTTTTAACCATGGGCCAACCCATGTGGTGTGATGTGGCCCAAATTGGCCTCAGTCTGTCTATGGTCAGGGTCCCGAGACAATGCACATCCCATCCCCTGGTTGGCTTGTGAGCCCTGGGGGATATTCCGCTGTGCCCAATCTGAGGTCCTTCCCCTAAAGGGTTCAGAGGGCTGAGAATGAAAGGCCTTGGACTATAGTCAGTGTACACCTTGGAGAATTGTCCCAGGTCTCCACCCCATGGCCACATCAGGATCTGAAGAGTCCCATGTGTTGGCTTCTGAGATAGTGGAAGCCTGAATTCTACAAAGATTTGATGATGAATTTAAGAAATAGGCCATGTGTATAGTTACTCGATAGAGATTATTTGCTTAAAGGACAAAGGTTTTGAAAACATGTTATCTTAGTCCATTTGGGTTGATATAATAAAATACTACCAAACAGGTGGCTAATAAGCAACAGACATTGAAATATCACAGTTCTGGAGCCCAGGAAGTTCAAGACGAAGGTGCTGGCAGATTTGGTGCATGGATTTCTTGTTCTTCAATGGCTCTTTCTCACCGGTCCTCACATGGAAGAAGAGCAGAGGCAGCTCTCTGGGGTCTTTTTTAATAACGATACTGTTCCTTTATACAAAGGGCTCCACCCTCATGATGTAATCACCATCCAAAGGCCACGTCATCCGGTAACATCACAGGTTATTAGATCTGAACATATGTGCTTGCTTTGGCAGCACACATACTAAAATTAGATCCGAACATATGAATCTTGGAGCAAATAAACATTCAATGGAGCCCATGACAGAAACATAACTGGGTGGACAAATAATGGGTGATTCTGGGTGAAGCCAGGAGCAATTAGCTCTTGAAGGGGAGAAGTTTGGCTTCTGCTGAGAAAAGCTTTGGGGACCAAGTTTCAGTCTTCTGGGAAAAGGAAGGAAAGGACGGAGGAGCAAGTATGGGGCCAGAGGGCCCTGATAGGGAGGCTACAGGAGGCTGGCTCTGTGACATCCTAACTCTGGCTGAAGACTGGGGCTGTCGAGAGGAGAGTGAACACAGCGCCCCAACAAACCCCACCATCTTTGTCAGCTTAGTCAATCACAGACAAGGGCGGCTTAGACAGCAAGCGTTTGTCTCTCATTGTTCTGGAAGCTGGAAGCTGGAAGTTCAAGATGAGGGTGCCAGCATGGTTGGGGTCTGGGGAGGATCCTCTTCCTGGCTTGCAGTCACCTTCTCACTGTGTCCTCACATGGTGGAGAGAGAGAAACCATCTCATGTTTCTTCTCACAAGGGCAGTAACTTCACCATCAGGGCTCCACTTTCATGATCTAATCACTTCTCAAAGTCACCACCTCCAAATTCTATTACATTGAGGGCTAGGGTATGAGCACATGAGTTAGGGGGAGCACAAACATTCGGTCCATAGCACCCCACCACCACTGTGTTTGGGGGAGCGGTGGAGACAATGCTGGCATCCTCCAGCTCTCATCAGATGTGTTGTTAGCAGGCATGTGTGCCCACCAGACTCACTGCTGAGCAAGGAAAGAGACCCCGGGGGTTGGGAGCCCGGACAGCCTTGGACAAGTCAACAACCCAGTGTCCTACCTGTAAAATGGGGTGGGTGAGATGTTCCCTGAGGGCTCCCGGAGCCAGAGATGCCAGGGCCTCCACCCTAGATGCTCTGGGGGCAGGGCTAGTCCTCCACACAGAGCAGCCACCCACACGCAGGCAGGCAGGAGGCAGGGTGCTGCAGCCTCGTTGCCAAGAGCGCAGAGAACTTTCCACTAGGTCCAGATTTTTTCATCACTATGGCAACCGTTGGGGGGAATGGAAGCAGAATTCCTCAGAATTCAGCACAGATTATATGGGGGAAGAAAGAACAAGAAAGTGAGTCCTGAGCAAGCAAGATTAGGACTAGCACCCAATGGGCCCTGTACCTCCTCCCTGCCCTCTTCATTCCCTTCTCCCTCATCCTCCCTTTTTAATGTTTCTCTCTGTCTCCTTTTCCCCTCTCTCTGCATCGCTCAGTCCCATTCCCTCAGGGGCCATGGCTGCTGCTGGTATTGTTGGCATGTGCTAGGCTCCAGGCACTGTTCCCGGTGCTTTACACCTGTGAACTCGCTTCACCCTCCCAGCCCTGGGCAGTGGGCTCTATGATCATCCCCACTTTATAGATAAGGAAGTGGAGGCCCAGGGAGGTGCAGTGACTTGCCCAGTACACACAGTAAATGTCAGCCTCCAGGGACCCCTGGCTTGTGGCATTTGTATTGGCTCCCTTGTCTGAGAAACTCAGGGGCTGCTAATCAAATGAGGGTGAGGCGAGGGGACAGAGAGGAGGCAAGGTGGCACATGACCAGATTCTGGAGACCCCACAGGTCCTCCTACTTCTTCCTTCCTTCTATCTTCACCCCTTATGACCTTGGTTTAAGCTGGGGCGGAGAGCAATGCTGGCTGCCCGTACCTCCATGATACCTCTTTGGCCTGACATCCTGCTTTGGCCCTAGGAAGCCTCTGTTCATCACTTTAAAGATAGCAAGCTCCTTTTCAGGATGGCCCTGCTCGCTCCTCACTCCCTCCTGGCTTCAAATCCTGGGCCTCAGTCTCCTTCTGCTCACTGCCTTTGGTGCAATTGTTGTTTCCCAGTCTGTATATTGTCACAAAATTCTTCCAAATTTCTGGTTCATGTTTCCAAAAGAGATACCTTAATTATTATCACCATGATTGGACAGGACTCTCCCTCCAGACCTTCTCATTGGCTTCCTCCCAGGATGCTGATTGGCTGCCCCAGATCTAGTGCGCTCTCTGGTCCAATCAGCTGAGGCCAGAAGATGCGAAGACAGGGTGGTCATGGTGGCAGAGGACATCTCACTCCAGAGCAGGATTGGGTGTCAAAGACACCCAGCCTGATTCCTCCATCCCTCAGCCTCCAGTACTACAGAATCGCCCTTTCAGTGTATTACAAGGTCTTCCTTCACACAAAGAAAAATTAGCTTCCTGGTAACTTCCTCCCATATAGCTTCCCCCTGAGACATGGAGTAGGCATGTATAACCCCACCAAGCCCACTCAGGTCTGTTGCTTCCACTTGTGCCTCAACCCCAGAACCCTCATCAGAGCTGTCTGTGCTTTTTCTAAAGTAGGGCAGACAGAACACAATCTAAAGGCCAAATCTGACCCGCCACCTGTTTTTGTAAATAAAGTTTCACAGCCACAGCCACTTGTTTCCTATTGTTCATAGCTGTGTTTGTGCTACCAAGGACAAGTTGAGTGGTTAGAACAGAAACTACATGTCCCTCAAAAGCTTAAAATACGAGGTGTGATCGAAATATATGGTGAATATTTAAGTTAAAAAATTATTACAGTAAAAGACACATTGTCATTAATCCTCTTCAAAATACTCTCCATTACTTTGAACAGGCTTACCCCATCATTCGTGCCACTTTCTGAAGTAGTTCAGGAAGTCCCCTTTGGTGTCCTGAGATGCACGGTCATGGCTGCCTCATTGTCTTGAATTGATTCAGAACATTTCCTTTCATGGTCATTTTGACTTTGGAGAAGAGCCAGAAGTCACATGGTGCCAGATCCCAGTGAATAAGGTGGTCGAGGACACACTGTAGTGTTTTTATAGGACTACCTTTCCAATGGATGGCACTAGGCAGCAGCATTCACCATATATTTTTTATCACATCTTGTAAAGACATTGATAAAAGAGAACTTTCAGAACTGCTTCAGAGGGTTTTGAATTTAGCTCAGTGGTGAGACTGCTTGCCTAGCAAGCACAAGGCCCTGAGTTCAATCCCTGGCACCTCCCCCCCACAAAAAAAGAACAGCCTCAGAGAGTGGCAAGAAGAATGGGATAAATGTGTTTGAAGCAAGAAAGAATATTCTGAGGAGGGTTAATGGTAATGCATCTTTTATTGTAATAACATGTTTAAAATTTAAATAGTCACCATATAATTTGATCGCATCTTGTATTTACCCCTGGCCCTTTATGGAAAAAGTTTTCTGACCCTTATTCTAAAGCATCAGTGGCCCCTACTTGGAATGGGACACCCCAGGGAAGACTATTCATAACGGACAGCTTCCTTGTCCTTCTTGGAACCTGTGTATAACACCCTGCAATGTCAGATGCTAGGAGGTTTGAACAGCTGCTGTCCAATCAATACTGGCTACCAGAGAACCGGTGGTCAACACAATGCCTGGGCTGTGTTCACACAGCCTCTGCCAAGTCCTTTTGCCAAGACAGTCTCTTCCAGTCCTTGAATTTTGCAGGACTTACATTTGTCTTGGTTTGTTTTCCTTTTGTTTCCTTTGTCCCAATCTCTTGCCTTACAGATTATTTTGAATCCTCAGTCTCTGTCCATCTGAGTTAGTCCACCCAGTTTCGTGTTTTCCATATATTTATTCAGCCTCTTTTCTACACCTTCACCAAGTTGTCAAGTTTGAAAGAGCCCCATGGAGACCTCAATACCAGGCTGTAACTGATCCACTAGTGAATGTTTCTTAGTCACACTGACTGACCTGCTGTGTGCTGTGACCCCTCTCCACCTGTGATCTACAAGGCTCCAGTGTACCTTTTTTTTCCAGCACTGGGGTTTGAACCCAGAACCTTCACACTAAGCCTCATCTCCAGATTTTTTATTTCTGAAATGGGGTCTCATTGAGTTGCCAGGACTGGGCTCCAACTTGCAATTCTCTTGTCCCAGCCTTCCTCCTGGAGCGCTAGAATGACAAGCCTGCGTCACCACACCCTGCTCCATTTTACTAAGGGTGTTGGGGGACATTTTGTCAAATTTTTGGCTGGGCTTCTAGTCTCAAGGATTGCTGATTATTTTTTAGAAAATTAAACCAAAGAACAGAAGGAACTTTGGAAATCACCTAACTAATCCTCTTTTCTCACAGAAGGGGAAATTGAGGCCCAGAGAGTGACTGGTCAAAGTGACAGAGAAATTGGTGGCAGAGCCAGGAGGAGAGTTCTCTTTGCACGATACTTCGGTGATTCAGACCAAATATTAAAGGAAGTAACTGCTGTGACAAAATGTCACAGATCACTGCAACAGAAGGGTCTTTCTTGCTCACACTGCTCCTGGGTGGGGATTAAGGGTGAGGGTCCAGCTGCCCTCCACACTGACTATCAGAGACCCTGACTTCTTCCAACCTGTGGGAAGAAGACCGCCTCCAGGGAGAGAAGAAGACAGAGCCCTGGACCAGCCAGGACAATCCCGTGTCTCCCTTGCTGAATACCATGGGGCTCTGCTCTGGCTTTCACTGCCGCCTGCATCCTGGCCTTGAGCCCTTCCTCCAAACCTCGGCCTTCTCTTGCTCAGCCCCCATGCCCGTCCAGGAAGGCCCTGCCCGAGATCCGGCTGGCCAGTGGGCGAGGCCGCAGCCCAAGTCCCTAAGCAGAGGGGGCCGGAGTCACTGCGCATCTGGTGTGTGCTCAGTAATCATCCAGTCTGCACGGAGGGGGGCTGCCTCCCCCATCCTGTGTCAGGAGGGAACAGGAAGTCGCAGCTGGCAAGTCCACAATTGGAGTCTGCCCACGCAGAGCCAGAAATCCTTCTCCCTGAATTTCAATGTGCCTGGCACCGCAGAGAAGGAAGCTGTTCCTACCTCAGAGAAGAGTCACTCAGGCTAAGAGGGCGGAATGCTAGACCCTCTGAGGTGTGACCACATAAGACTGGGAACGCCTGGCTTCTCTTCTTAATGCCCCGTGTCTACCAGGGCCCGTCCATGCTGGCGATTTTCTTGCGATCTACTGGAGAGTCTGGGCTCCCTGTCCTGGCATTCAAGGCCACCTCTTCCCAGCCACCCACCTCTTCTTTCTCGCTAACAGGTCCTCAGAACATTCTCTTTCCTGAGCAGTATGGCACTGGGTGTCTTTGGGTCAAGTAATTCTTAGTTCTGCCGATTTTCAGCAGTATGCCTTAGGCAATCTCTCTGTGACTCAGTCTCCTTACAGTAACATTCAGTGAAACGTGGATTAAATGAAAGGAAGGTATATGAAGAAGAGCCTCATATGGGGCTCCATAAATATCTGATTTCTCCGTGTCATTCCCCTTTACCACTTGGATACTCTTCCTGCCTGCCCCCAGTCAACTGTCGCTTGCAGATCAGCCCGTTTATCTGCACCGATCTCCCCAAGGCTCCTGGGGTAGGAGGTAAAACTTCTCCACCCAGCACGTTCCCAGTGACATCATCGCCACTGAGCTCTTTGATGGGGACATCAGACATCTGTGACCTGAATAAAGTGCCAGGCTCCATATGAGGCAGTCTTTTCAAAGACTCACAGTCCAGCAGCCAAAGGCAATTTTAAGAAGACATTTCAATTCTTATTTTTATTGTTGAAAAACAAACTCATAACCCTAGCAGACTTCGGCCTCTCCCAAGTTCTCAAGTACCCTGAAGTTCGACTCTGCCAAGCCCACCCCACAAACTCTCTCTGTGCCCCCAAGTCGTATTCTTCTCTGTGCTCGTGAGCTGCGTGCAGGCTGGGGTGAAGTGGGGACCCAAACACCCACAGATTCACAAGTCTTATCCCTTTTGTGTTTGTATTTATTTGGAGTTCCTTCTCTAACTCTCAACTCCAAGAGAAAAGGACTGTGGATTTCGGGGTGACTTTTTACTTTATATAATTTCAAACAGAGAAAATTTGCAAGAGTAGTACAAGGAGCTCCTTTATATCCTTGGCCCAGATTCACCAGTTGCTTGTTTTTTGTCCCATTCACTCTCTCTCTGAATCTGTATTATATATACATTATATATTCACTATATGTACATTTTTTCTGAAGTCATTTGCAAGTAAGTTGAAGATATCATTCTTCTTTACCCCTGAATACTTCTGTGGGTATTTCCTGAGAAAAAGAACATTCTCTTATATAATCACAGTACAGTTATCAAAATCAGGAAATTAAAATAGTCTAGCAATAAGGCTATTTTCTATTTCACAGACCATATTAAAATGTCTTCAATTGTCCCAATGATGTCATTTTTAATTTTCACAGTATAGGATCCAATCCATGATTTGAATTGCATTTAGTTGTCTTATTTCTTTAGCAAGAAATACTTTATGCTTTTTTTTTTTTCTGAATCCTTACCCCTACCCAGCAGCTTAGGATAACACTGTGAGTTTAAGAGTAACTCAGTAAAACTTAGATTTAAATTGAAAACAAAAGGGTTAAAAGTAATAATTACAGATTTTCATACCATGTTGCAAATACTGTGGTTACATATCCAATAGTCAGTCCTCCTGGATCAATGGGTGTGGTGGTGTGGTTGGAGGAAAAAATTTATGGAATGATGGGTGGATAGATGGATGATGGATAAAATGGTTGGTAAATAGGTGGATAAGGAATAGATGGACAGAAAGATGGGTGAACAGATGGATGGATGGACAGACAACAGATTGGTTGGTCGATAGGATGGGTTATATGAATGGATAAATGGTATCTGTGAATGAATGATGAATGGTTGAGGGTGTGAATGGTTAAACAGGGGGAATTGGAGGGTAGGTCTTGTAATGCCTGATACTCACAATGATACACTGGATAGAGTACTCAGGTGGGCTATATATGTACTGATTCCCCAAAGCAAGTGTAATTATTATGAATCACAAACATACTAACAAAAATAAGAAAAAAAATATCTTGGTTCAGCCTCCAACTTGGCCTTCTGGGACTGCTGACAGCTCCTTCCCCACTTGGGACCTCAGCAGTGTACTCTGTAAAATCAGGGTGTGAGGTTGGATGCCCTCATAGATCCCTTCTAGTTTGGTCCAACTCTGGGTCACAGAGCCAGTGCATGACGGAGCCCCGATGTGTAGAGCTGGACAACATGGCTCTCAAGCAGGTGCTTTCTAACTATTCTGCTTTCCTGCCACTATTGGAACACTGGAAGAAAGGCCAAGGTCAGCCAGGGACTCCTCGCTCCCCAGCACCGAGCGCCCTACTTCCCATCCCACCAAGCCACTGCCCAGCCCATTGCCCAAGACCCCTGCACCAGGAAGCACCTGGGCTTGTTCTACATCTCTCTGCCTTGCCTGGAGCCAAGGGGTGACGCAAGTGGCTTTTTCCACAGGCCCCTCCCTGTTCCCTTTCCTCCCAGTTCAGCCTCTCTGCTCCTGTCTGTCCCTGTTCCTAAAGACTTTTGTCACCCCACACACAGCGGCCTGCAAGACTTCCTGTCTCCTCCATGTGAAAAGCACTACAAGAGAATAATCATAAAAAATCAGGATTCAGTTGGACTGTGGCATTTCCAGTATAGTACGATTTTAATTTTGTATGATAATTTAATTTTGTGGCATATGACGAGTATCAGAATCCTTTAGACTACAGGGCCTAGTGAAGCCTGGGAAACCTGCCTGGGAGAGTTAGGAGAAGTTGGCTTCTTGGGCTGAGCCTCCCGGGGCTGGAAGAGCTAGGCTGGGCCCACGATTTGAGCATGCTGGAGGTCTGCTGATGTGAACTCCCCTCAGAGGAACCCTAGGGCTGTCTCCCCAGCCTGAGTTCCTGCACCTCAGCTTCCCTAAGCCTACCCCAGGCCAGGAGTAGTCCCTTCTTGCCCCAGATCACAACCCTCTAGCTAGAAAGGAGATCGTATGGTAAAGACCACAGAATCAGTTCTAGTAAGAAGAAGGCTTGAGCCTAATGTAGTAGGAAGCGAAGGGCCTGTGGACCCCAACTTACATCATTTGTTCCAGTGCCAAAGCAAGAGCCTTTACTAAGAGCTGGCCTGGCAGGGACCCAAAGCTGTAACTAGGCCTACAGTCTGCTTTGAGATGTCAAATTAGAAGAGGTGATTAGTATCATTACCAAACCCTTTCTCAGACATTTTACAGACATCATTCTTCATCTACAGCACACATGTGATACAAGTACATACTACATACTACTCATTCTGGGAGGGCAAGGCAGGAGGATTACAAGTTTGAGCCCAGCATGGGCAACTTAGTGATATCTGATCCCAAAAAAAGGAGTTTGAGGGGTTGAGGATTTAACTCAGTGGTAGAGCACTTGTCTAGCAAGCACAAGGCTCTGAGCTCAATCCCCAGCACCAAAAAAAAAAAGTTTGAGAGGGGGCTAGAACTACATCTCAGTGTGAAGGCCCTGCACTTAATTCCCAATAAAAGGGCAAAGAATCGGTTGGATAGGCTGTATACATCTGGACAGTGGAGCATTATGCAGCTCGATAAAAGAATGAGGACTCTCTCTAAGGACTATAAAGTAATTGGAAAGCCATACTGTTAAGGGAAATGATAGGCTGCAAAAGTAGGTGCATAGTTCATTATTTCTGTAGAATGGGGGAAATACACATATACACATATATATTTCCTTATTTTTCAAGAAGAAATGATGAAATTCCAAAACTAATGAAAACAAGGGAGGTAGACACAGCTAGATGGAGAACTCTCTGAAAGTACCTTAATAGTTTTGCCATGGACTCAAGTAAATAAAAAAAGAAAAAAAAATCAAAGAATCTCTAAAAATTTCTCAAATCATATTTGAGTCAAGCAGGCATGGTAGCTCACTCCTATAATCCCAGCTACTCAGGAGGCTGAGGTGGGAGGGTTACAAATTCAAGGCCGGCATGGGCAATTTAGTGAGACCCTGTCTCAATACAAGTTTTTTAAAGGGCTGGGGATGTACCTCGTGTTAGAGTGTTTGCCTAGCATGAGTAAGGCTCTGAGATCAAACCCCAGTACTGAAAAAAAATTACAAACTAAACTGAAAAAAAAAAAAAGAATATAATTCTACATCATATGGCTATGCCAAGTGGCCAGTATAACCATCTGGTAAAAAATGGCTTCAAGTGCCTTTAAAACACACTACTTTGCCTATGTATCCTACAGAAAAAAATACACACAAAGCAACTGCGTTCAATTGGATATTTACTGTTGTGTGACAATGTCGGTGTAATTCTTTTGAAACTATTTTTATGCAAATGTATCTGTGGATAGATAGATGAGATAAATAGGTGAGAGAGAGTGTGTGTGAGCAAGACAGAGTACACAAACATTTAAGGAGTTAGAGAAAAAAAAAATGAAGTTAAAAAGTTAAAATTTAACCCTGTGCTTTATAATTGAATTGGAATGTCAGTGTAACTCAGTGCTTTTTTTCTCTTTGTCCAAAAAAATTTCATTTTCCTCTTAGCTTTGTCCACTGAAAAGTCTTGGAAGCAATAATAGCTCAATAGCAATAAACACATTTATTGTCTAGACTGTGATCTCTAAGTACCATTTCCCACAATAAAAACCCAGGGCCCGTTGGGGAAATGGCTGATTCTAGCTCTGGAGCAGAAAATGTAGAGGATGAGCCCGGGTCATCTTGTGCTCAAAAGTGAAAAAGTGATCAAAGATTAACCAGGATCACGTCAAAAGGGTGCAAGAAGCAACTTGAATAAGCTCCCACAGGCCGAAGATGGGAACATTTATTTGTCAAGAAGAATAATGACTGAAGTGCACTGAAACACTTCAGATATTTTTAAAAGCTTTTAATCATAATGATACCTTTTTTAAAAATTCCGGGGTTGGGGATTTAGCTCAGGTGGTAGAGGGCTTGCCTAGCAAGCACAAGGCCCTGAGTTCGATCCCCAGCACCAATGAATAAATAAATAAAATCCTTAGTGACCACATTTAGAGGGAAAAGAATTAAGCATTTATCATGCTTTTGCTGTACAAAATTAGGGGATTATCCCAGTTTTGATACAGGAAAGTTCCCCTTTTTAGAAGGATTAGAGCTAATAAAAGCAGGAGAAATGAGTATGTTTGTGGATAGATGACTGATCACTATCACAACACTTGATGATAGAACGGATCTAGCTATTCAATGGCTGCAAAAAAACACATAGAAAGACCATCGTGGAGAACATCAGACTGGGTCAAAATGATGCCACTTCTACCTACTGATTAACCTTATCCCTAACAGTGAGACAACCTGATAGAATATTCCTCCTGGTGTGACCCTACAAGGCTACAGCATTACCCAGGATGCCTTTCTTCCCCAAAATAGTCAGCCCGAGTCTACTTAAGCCTTCAGATCCAATTCCACTTTTCAGAAAAATGGAGGACGGAGGAACATGATAACACCACAGAGATACAGTCAGCCAAACCAGGATATGGGAAACTTCTACAGAGTGAATGGCCGCACGGCTTTAACAATTAAATGGCATTTTTTAAAGAAGGGGAAGAGTTATAGGTAGAAAGAGTCTTGAGAGACACAGCGGCCAAAAGCAGCATGTGGGCCTTGTTTGGATACCAATTCAAACCAACAGCTGTAAAAGGGCTTTGTGGAGACAATGGGGAAATTAAAGGACAAGCTAGTAAGCAATTACATGTACATATTGGGATAATAATGGTATTATAGTTATTGGTTACTAATAAATAAAGCAAAATATTAAATCTAATAAATGGGGTTGTAGGAATTCATTATACTACTCTCTCTATTACTCTATGAGTTTGGACATTTTCATAATAAAAAGTTTTATACAAAAAGGACTCAGTAGGAGAACTGCAATTTTTCACAGACCCGGTCCCGTCCTCTGAGCACGGGCAGCCACAAATCCAGGCCCACTTAGCTGCTGGGGTCTGGCCCAGGAAACTCAGCCGCTGCTTCTGATGGCGGGGGAGCTCGTTGCCGCTCACTGTAGCCCCCTGGTGGGTGGAGCGTACATCCCCATCCATTGGCTTCGGACATGCCCATGGGACTTGCCCAACTGAATTGGAATATTAGTGGCTAGAAAGTAAGGAGAGGTTTAAAATGCCCTTGCCCAACTGGGTTTGTCCTGTGGTCCCCTGGTAATCATCAAAGAAGAACATTCCTCCCAGCCTGAGCCCTAGGCTGAGACTGTGGAGCAGACCACATGGCACATCTAACCCAGGCCCTAGATTCTAGAAATATAGCTGAGATACACTTGACCTGCATACTATGAATGTGATCATAAATAATTGCTGTTATCAGGGTTTGGGGCTATACGTTACTCAGCATTATTGTGGCAAATAGCTACCAATATATTAAAGAATAAAGAATCTATTCAATACGCTACACCAGCTATCAGAAGACTGGCTTTTTAAATCCAGCTCCACCATTAACTATCTGTGGCCTTTAATCTTCCTGAGACTTTGGCACTTCCCCTGTTAGATCTCTCTGTTTACCATGTTTATCTGGGAGCTGCACATCCAGCTGGGCCCATTAATCACGGGATCACTCTAGCCAGTGATCTCTCAAGCCTTCAAGCTCACCAAGACCTACACCTGTTACTTTGTAAATGATCCAATAAGCAACAGAGAGGTGGGGAGTGTTTTAAAGGAATTATAAGCCCTTCAGAGCATTTGTTTACTTGATCTGTTAAAATGAAGCTTAGATTTTCTACATGTGAAATACTTAAACACGTATCGCCTATTTTAAACTTCATACTGTACACAAAAGTGTTTTAGAGAACTGTTTGTTTTTCTGAACATGTATTTATGTAATCAAATAATTTTCCATGGATAATTTTTAAATGTTTATTTGGTTGTCCAAAGGTTTGCCCTGTGTGAAAATGGCTGAACCTGGTGCAAGATGCTGTAGAAGATATGCTAATACCCATTAAAGGGATCTGGAAATGGACTACAATCAGGGGAGGGCACACTCTCAAGAATGCTGATTCATTTGTGTGCAGGAAGACAAAATTTGAGCTTTTATTCATGTTTTTATGTAAAAACTGGGGGGTGACGATGTAATAATAATTTGCCAGTTGACCTTGAGGTTGTCCTGGGTCAGGCGGCCACAGTGTGGAGGGGCTGAGGGAAGCAATATTATGTTGTATAACAGCTCAGGTTTGCCTCGGTGACTGGCTTGGCCAACTTTCTGCTTTTTATTAAATCAATGTTCACCAAGTGGACAGATGGCTTAAAAAGATCCTGCAAAGAATCTATGGGCTGATGATAGCACTAACTGTGTGAGCCCAGGAGAGAAAAAACAAATGGTAGAGCTGACCGTCCTCTCCCAAGGACAATCCATGCGTTCAGCTGCCCCCTGAGGTAAAAGTGACAATAAGTGTGCATAAGAGTGACAATAAGTCCCTCTCCCAAAATTCAAAATTTTCAGAAGGCTATTTGAAAGATGGATTTGTTTCCATCATTGTACTAAGTATATAGCAAGGTGTGAGATATTAATTCCTGATAGCAGTGCTTGTTAGTAACTTACAGGCACTTAAACAAATACTGGAGGGAAGCATGCTCAAAAACATTAACTAGTGGGGCACAAGATCAAAAAGGATGGTAATTACTTTATGATGCTCAAAACGGGCACATAGCAGCCAGGAAAGAGAAGGATGGTCGGAAATGAAGACCGGAGGGGCAGTTTAGCTACAAGGATTAGCTGCCTGGGTTTGAATCCCAGCTCTTTGCTTCATAAGATTAAGCAGGTTGACTTAACCTTTCTGTACTTTGGCTTTCTGTAAACTATGGATAATGATCACACCTACTTCATAGACATTATGCGGACTCTGTGAGTAAACACTTAAAACAGTACTTGGCTCATAGTAAATGGTCCCTAAGAGTGTGTGATATAAACTGTAAAGTCTCATAGGAACTCATCAGCTGGAAATACTGACTATGAATAAACAACATGCCAGAGTACAACCTAGCATAGGAAGTATGTGTCACCAGTGTGGCTTTTTGGGAACAGGAATCAAAGCACCACATGGGTGGTAGGTTGAATGTCAGATACAAGGCTGGGTACAGCTGTAGGAATTATAATCCATGGGCTCTCTGGTCCTGTGGGACGCACATGACATCATCTACTCCAGCAAGCCCTACACTGACTCCCAGGATGACAAAGATGAGTAAAAATCAGATGGTGCTAGAGCCCCTAGCCTGGCAACAGAGGCAATGATAACAACAGACATGATGGCCCAATAAAAGAGGAGCTGGGACAGCACAGGTCAGGCGTTGGATAACCAACCATTCCTTGGTTTGTCAGCTTCCCTCTGGCTCGAATAATTCTGCTCCTGAACCCCTCTTCACCCCCTGAGCACCACCTGGAGCTCAGGATATCAGCCCCCATAGCAGTCAGAGTCCCCAAGGAGGAGCTCTGACCACAGCCAGAGGCTGCCGGATGGGCCAGCCATGACGTGAGTGCCCACTCGAAATAAAGTGAAGGGGTCAGTCCCCAGGAGAAAGGGACACAGGGAATATGGTGTCCCGGTGCACTGCCGGGGGTCTCCAACACAAGGATCTATTATTTATTCAGTGCTGTGGGCCGAAAGTCAATTTATTTTACAGGAACCAGAGGGCTGGGTGCCTTGTCCCATCCATCAAAATAATAACAAAACAATTAGTAAATAATAGAACGGGATTGATTTTGTAAAAGAGAAGTTATGTGGTCCTCAGGGTATGATAATAAGATTCAGAGGCTGGAGAGGGCACAGGGGACTGATGAGGACTTGAAACCCTAAGAGGCTGGAAAGGGAGTGGAAAGAGGCTGCAAGTGGACGGGGGCAAGGGCCACAGGCTGCTCTGCCCGCTGCTGCCCAGAGCCCTGTGGATGGCTGGGAGCAGAGTGCATGGTCAGGCTGGGACCAGAAGTTAGAAGCTGCTCCTCAGAATAGACCTCGTTGGACGGCCTGGGGTTCCCTGGGTGGGGGGGGGGGGGCACAGACCAAACCCCAGGGACTCCAACAACAAAGCCCTCCAAGTCGATCTTCAGGGCCTACTTGTGGCTCTGTCCTTGTATTTCCAGTGCCCAACCTCAAGAGTGGCTCAGGACAGGGGCTCACTAAATATTTGATGAGATGAACAAATAAATTAATATGCCCTGGCTAGAATGCTAGAGTGGCAATATGGCAAAGGGGTGAATCACACGGAGCCTGGAGCCAGACTGCTCAGGCCCATATTTGGCTTGTCATGTCCTAGATAAATGACCTTGGGGGAGTTTTTTTTAATAATTCCGTGCCTTTATTTCCTCATTTAAAGAATTGGGGGGGACGACTAAATGACTCACTAAAAGAACATTCCAGAACTGTGCCTGTGGTCAGCACCAGCTATCATGATCTGCAGAACCAGGGAACCTGGCCCAACAGCAGACACACAAGCACCTCTACCATTGCCCACCATCTTGTGCTAAGTGTCGCCACATCCTGCCCACGTGTCCTTGACAGCTCTGAGACCCAGGCACTCCCCAGCCTCACAGGGTGAGCTGAGGGAAGAGGGCACCACAAGACATGAAAGGGCATGACTCAGACGGACAGCAGGAGCCAGAGGGGAATCAATGAGCCACGTATGGGATGGGCCAAGACAGAGCAAGGATCTCAATCTGAGACCCTGTCACTTAGTGCCTCTGTGCACCTTGGTTCTTTAGCTATCCAGGACACAATGTAAGCCGTGTCGGAAGAACTAAGTTGCAGTCCCAATTCTGATTTTGATTGTGTGACCTTGAGCAAGTCACTCAACTTTTCTGAGTTTCATCAAGAAAATGAGGGTAAATGTCCTTACAGGGTTGTTGAGAAAATTAGATTAAAGTGTAAGTGTAAAAATTCTTCATAAACTTGTCTATGAATGTTTTTCCTTTAAGATACAAAGCATTGTTGAAAATGTGATCATCTGGTGGGTTTCACTTAAATAGTGGATCCAAAAAATAATTTAAAATATGGATGGTCCCAAATTGCTCCAAATATGATTGGATGATTGCCTCTGGACTTGAGAAATTCAGGAGGCTACTTGCCCCTACCCTGGGCAGCCCCATGCTGCTGTACAATTTGTATCTGTGGATTCGACCAAACTTGAATTGAAAATACTTGGGAAAAAAACCAATTGCATCTATACTGAATGTGTACAGACCTTTTTTTGGGGGGGGGTTATTATTCCCTAAACAATACAGTTTGATAATTATTTACAAAGTCTTGCATTTTATTAGCTATTATAAATAATCTAGAGATGATTTAAAGTATACAGGAGGATGTGCGCAGAAGATGAGCGAGTGCTATGGCATTTTATATAAAGGTTTTAAGCATCCACAGATTTTGGTACTCACTGGGGCCAGGGGTCCTGGGAACCAACCTCCATGGATTCCAAGGGATAACTGTATCTTACGTATATATTTAACTTCTGGGCCTAGGTGACAGACCAAGATTCAACAATGATCGACAAGATCCAGCCTCAGGGTGCTTCCAGGGTGACCCAGAAGGTCCTTGCATTCCTTCAGAACTCCACTCAACGGTCCCCTCTTTGAGCCCAATCCCCCTCCCCTCTGTTTCCTCCAGTAGAGTACTTAGCACTAGCACTAGCATACCCTAATCCACCTTTTCTGGTCGTCTCCCTTTCTAAGTTTAAGCAGCTTGCAGGCAGGAACTGGTTTCAGCCTCATCTTCAACCAGGACCAAGAACGCTGCTTGGCACCTAGTGGACACTCAGGAAATTCTGCTAAATGAGTGACTCAGACAGCCAGTAATTTTGGGTAGTGATAGGGATTATATCACCTTCCACTGAAATATCTGTTTTGCCTCATTTTTTGAGTCATATTTAGAGTCTGAACCATTCCCTTCGTTTCAATTACATTAGCTAATTACTTCAGTGCTTAAGCTTTTCCTTGGACATTTTCCACCAAAGATATAGTTGGTTTCCATAAATAATTTAGGTGCACGCCGCATATCGATTTAGAAGACAGCAAGAGCCTCCTAATACTTCAGAGCAGGCTGGAACTGCTCAGAAGGAGGAGGATGTCTGTGCATCACCTAGGGCTTCTCACCAGCAGTTGTGGTTTCCCGAGGTGTCTACAACAGAGTCCCCCATTCCACACTCTCCCCTGTCGTGTGACCTTGATATTGCTCCCACTGAGAGATGCCAACTGTGCCTGCTCACCTTTGAATCTGGGTGGATTTAGGATTTCTTTTACTAGATAGCAATGGCTTATTATGCTGCAAAGGTAGCAATGCCAAGATTCCTTACATTTATCCCGTTTCTTACTCCCCCAAAGCCCATCAATGCTCTTTTTATTTCCCCAGTACTGGAGATTGAATCTAGGACCTTTGCACTGAGCTACATCCTCAGCACTTTTATTTTTAATTTTTTTATTTGAGGCAGGGTCTCACTAAGTCACTAAATTGCTCAGGCTAGGCTCAAACTTGCAATCCTCCTTCCTTAGCCGACCTCAGTGCTGGGATTACAGCCATGCATCACCACACCCAGTTCCACCAATGCTCATTACTGCCTCAATTCAAGGACATTCTGAACCTGCCTCTCACTTGCTTCTGTGATCTGACTCCTTTGGCCTCATGGTCATTATTTCCAGTGATATTTTCCATGCCCTGTTACAACCTACGCATAACCTTCTTGTCTCTCAAGAAGGTGGGGATCAGTTCAAGTGGCCCCACAGTTCTCCTTGTATATCAACTCACTGTACTTCACTCTGGGTCTTCTGGTTGATGTTCTGCAAGGGGACGCTATGATCCAGGAGTGGCCTCGGGTGCCTCCTTCAGCAAGGAAGAAGAGTTTCCATTCCACCCCAGATCTACTGGCTTGTCTGGATGGTTGTAATTTTTATTGTTCCTTATTGAGCACCTAAAATAATGAAGCCATCTTTCCCAGTTCAAACAGATCCAGGCAAGTTGCTGAGGGTTTCTGTCAGTGATCACTAAATTATAATTATTATCATTTTTCTAGTATCCCTATTATTATTAGTGCAATAGAATTAATCTGTGCCATTACAGCTGCCTCCAAGAGTTGTTTTTCGCTTCTCTTTTATGACAGCCCTATAGATTTTAGTGCCAGCCTTGAGAACCTTTTTCTTTGGGCACAGACTCCTAGAAAGGCAGGCTTGGCTCTGCCTTTTAACTCTAAAAGAATTTTTATAGTGCATTTTTATTTTTGATTGACATGTAGTAGCCAGGAATGGTGACACACACCTGTAACCCCAGCACTGAGGCGGGAGGATCATAAGTTCCCAGCCAGCCTGGGCTACATAGTGAGACCCTGTCTCAGGAAACAAAAAATAAATAAATAAAAAATTAAAATAATAATAATAATAATAAATTGACACATAATACTTGTCCACGTTGTGGGTACAGTGTGGTATTTCAGTACAGATATATAATATGTAATGATCAGATCAGGATAATTGACATATCAACATCTCAGATGTTTATTTTCTAAAAGAATACTTTATTATGAAAAAAATCTCAAACATGTACCAAAGTTTGCACCATATGAAACTGTCCTTTTGAACAATTTAGTATGACTCAAATGAATGGCCCCATGCAGCCCTGGTCACCCAGTCATAACAGAAACCATGTTCCCTCCAACCCCTTACTCCTTCTTTCCACCACGGATGATTTGAAAGCTCATCTCAGACATCTTATTAATTTATCTATGAATATTTCAGCACAAATCCCTCAACAATTAGGACTCTTTGTAAGCATAAAACCATAACCCAACATTATGTTCAAAGGCCCCCAAAATTTACATAATTCCTTGATAATATTAAGTAGCCAGTCCCAGTTCAAATTTCCCCAATTTTATCATGAACATTTTAATTTGCATTGACATGGTAGTTTTTTAGTTTTGTTATTAAGACTTGGGATCCACATAAAATCCAAGTGTTTAATTGATTGATATTTCTCTTAAGCCTCTGTTAGTCTATAAACTCCTCTTACTTTTCTCTTTTATTCTTTTTCTTTGCAATTTTTTATTGATTAAACCTATAGCATTATTTCTGTGTGGTTTGTTCCCCTACAAAATCTGTCCAAAGGGGCTGGGGACTTAGCACAGTGGTTAGAGTGCTTGCCTGGCAAGCACAAGGCCCTGAATTAGATCCCCAGCACAAAAAAAAAAAAAAAAAAAAAAAAAAAAAAGCTGTCCACAGCCCTGAGGTGCAGTTAAAACCCATTAACGTGTTAACATATGATCCCCTGTCCCCTGCCCCCTGCAGTTCCCACAGCTGGGAGATTTGTCTAGAGGCTCAATGTGCTTCGGGTTTGCTTATTTTGACAGGTTGTGTTGTGATCATCCACTGAAAAGAACACAATGTCCAGTGGTCTTTTTATGCTGTTACCTAACACTGACAATCACTGCCTAGATTCACTGTATTCTAAATGGTAATAAATTGGGCTATGTGATAGGCAGGTGGCGTATTCAGTGAAACACCCCCACTCCACAGTCTCCCCCCACTGCCACATCCCTGTGGGAAGGCTCACCATTAAGGAGAGGCTGGGGAATTAAAAAGAGTCTTGAGTCTGGGCCCAGCCCTGTAGATGCCAGCCTGCGAGGTTGCTAGGTTGCTAGGATACAGGCTCCCAGAGCCTCTTTGGATCTACATCCTTCTGGAGCAGCTCATGAACAAGGATGGGCTGGCTGTGCAGGGGGGAGGAGAGAGGAGAGATGGCATCTCCTAAAACTCCACAGAGCAGGGGGGGAAGTGCCTCCAAAGTAGCCCTACTCAGGGATCCATTGTGACCTCCTTGGAACATTTTAAATGCCCCCCAGTCCTCTCCTCCACTGCTGCTTGCATTTCTTCCACAAGATAATTCAAAAACAGCCTGAGTGGAGGACTGACTGGATGCCAGTCCTCTCCCTGGCATTCGGCTGCATGTCAAACTTCTGGTCCACCCTGAGGTTCAGCAAAGACTGGCCTCATCCTCAGAGCAGCCTTTAGGATTCCCTGCCTGTGCGTCTCGAGGCCTGTGCCAACCTCCTGCTCACACTCACCAGGCAATACTGCTGAACTGCCTGTTTCCCCACTGGCTTCCCTCAGAGCCCTCATTCTTCTCTGTGCTACCAGCACTTAGCACAGTGTCTTGCATAGGTTCACTTAGTGCCTGAGTTCAAGTGCTCTGCTTGCATGCCTCTGGAGACAGGGAGCTCACTATCACAGGACAGCTTGTTCTGACTTGCTTCAAAATTCTTCCATATACACAGCTGGAATTTGTCTACCAGAAACTCTCAGTTCGGACCCTTGGTGAACCTGCCAGTGCCACACTGGACAAGCCGGCCACCCTTTGAAGCAGAATCTCTCTCTCCCCTGCCATCTACAGCTCCCACCAAGAAGCAGAAGGGAAATGGCTCAGACATGTACATTCTAAGTCCCTAAGCTTGCTCTCTGGAGACCTCCCTAAGATTCGAAGTGCTCATCCTCCCAAGCACTCAGATACCTGCACCCTCCCCCTGGTCTCACAAGGACAGAAGCCCCAAGGCCCAAAACAGTAGGGCCCAGGCCCCATGCCAGCAAGCCAGGGGGACGGGGATCAGAGTGCACAGCTTTCCTGGGTGTGAATTTCCATCCTCACCCTTTCCTGGCGCAGGTTGGGAACACCAAGGCCTAAAGAGGGGACACAGGTTTGGAGAATCTGTCCAGAGTTTGAGCTAGAGGGGTGTGGAGACGAGGTGGCTATGTGCTAGGACCACGTGCCATCGCTGACCCAACGGCAGCCAGCTCCCTGGGGTTTGTACGCCACCATCCCCGGGGTAGCCAGAGAGCTAAATTCCTCCTGACATCTCAGGACTGCACTACTCCAACACACGTCCCAGTCACAGCTTTCCCCCACCAACACCCAGGCTCCCTGAAGACTGTTGCTCAGAAAAGCCTGTGCCGACAGCCAGCTCAGGAAGGCTCCTCCAGATGGCTGCTCAAGGTCAAGTCAGGCACAAGGGCGAGGGTTGGTGGCCTCTTACTTCATTCCCGTGGCATCGGGGTTAAGGGCGCTGCAGGCAGGCGGTAGGGTACCAATCCTGGCTGCCCCCCTCCCCAGTTCTGTGGCTTTGTCTGTCCCCAGACCGTTAGGGCTGCGTGAGAGCTGATCTATGAGATAGGGATGAAGTGTTTAGGAGCCTGAGGTCAAGGCCTGCCCTTTAGGAGACCGTTAACATTGACCATTATTGCAACGTCCACTTCCCGCCAGGCTGCAGGGATGAAAAGGAGCACTGGACAGACCAGGCATCCTAGGGGAGAGAGCCCTGAGGGGCGCGATTCACAGCGCCTGAGCATCCAGTCTGGCCCTGGGCAGTTTCCATAATGTGGCGGCAGCCAGGAAGGATGACAGAGCTGAGGACGCTGACGTCCAGAGACACCGTGCCTCACCCCTCATCAGTGGCAGAGCCCGGACCTCTGGCTCGGTCTGGCCGGGGCTCTGCCCCATGCGGGCGTTGGCTGCAAACCCTGAGGCACCCAGAGCCCCTGATCAAACCTGGGATCCCAACCAATGGGAGCCTACCGTGATGATGTAATGCTGTACCTCCGCCGTCATTGGCTATCCGTCTTGACACTCCAGACACTGCTCCAGAGCGGTGCCTGTGGCCTAAGGAGGATTTTCACGCCAGGAGGGTCAAAGGTCTGGGGATGGAGTGGCAGAGAAAGGGGAGAGGGATGAAGACTGAGCCGGATGCCTGGGCCCTCCCAGAACAGACCAGGGGACTGGCAGCTGGCAGGGACTGCCTTTTCCAAACTCAGAGCTCCTGAGGGAGCCAGGGGAACGGGTTCTACACCCCCACTCCATCACCTCCTGGGGCAGCGCTGCGCCTCGCGTCCCAGGGGAAGCGGATCCGTGAAGTGATCGGAGGAGACAGGCAGCCGCCAGGGAGGCAGCCGGCTGCTGGAAGGAGGAGGGTGGGGGCCAGACCGTCAAAAATAAACCTTGAAATGCCAATACCTGATGTGGGAGTTCAACGCAATGAATTTCCCTCATAGCACTGCTTTCATTGTATCTCATAGGTTCCAATATGTTGTATTGGCATTATTATTAAACTGTATAAATTGCTTAATTTCTTCTTTAATTTCTTTTGTGACCCAGCTGCTCTTCAGAAGGATGTTATTTAGTTTCCCTGTGGTTTTTTTGGTTTCTGTTACCATTGAATTCCAGTTTTATTGCAAACATCTCATCTTCGACAAAGGAGTGAAACACCCTCACTGGAAGAAAGATAGCCTCTTTAATGCATGGTGCTGGAAAAATTGGCTTGCCACATGCCGGAAACTAAAACTAGATACATGTCTCTCACCATGTACTAAGCTAAAATCAAAGTGGATCAAAGATCTAAACATTAAAACAGAAACACTAAATCTCCTGGAGAATAGAATAGGAAGAACTCTCGAAGACATAGGTGTAGGAAAAAAATTTACGAACAGAACCCAATCTGCACAGGAAACAATTCAAAGACTCAGTGTTTGGGACCACATCCTATTACAAGGCTTTTGCACAGCAAAAGAAATCACCAATAGAGTGGGGCAGAAACCCGTAGACTGGGAAAAATTTTTTGCCAGCTGTCTCTCAGACAAAGATCTAACATCTAGAATATATAAAGAACTCAAAAAAATCAAACTCCCCAAATTTAAAGACCCAATCCAAAAATGGGCATCTGAAATGAATAAACATTTCTCAAAGGAAGAAATAAAAATAGCAAATAAATATATGAAAAAGTGTTCCACATCATTTGTCATTCAAGAGATGCAAATCAAGACAATGGTAAGATACCATCTCTCCCCAGAAAGAACAGCTATTATCAAGAAATCAACCAATAACAAGTGCTGGCGGGGCTGCAGGGAAAAAGGAACCCTCCTCCACTGTTGGTGGGAATGTAGACTGGTCCAGCCACTGTGAAAATCAGTGTGGCGATTCCTCAGAAAACTACAACTAGAGGTTCCATTTGACCCAGCTGTTCCTCTGCTTGGTATCTTCCCAGAAGAATCAAAATCATCATATCACAGCAATATATGCACAACCATGTTCATAACAACACAATTTGTAATACCTAAGTCTTGGAAATAGCCTAAATGCCCAACAACTAATGAATGGCTAAAGAAGGTGTGTTTTCTTCTACAGTGGAGTACTACTCTGCCATAAAAAAGGATAAACTAGAGACATTTGTAGGTAAATGGATGCACCTTGAAAACATACTCTTAAGTGAAATAAATCAGACACTCATCAGTGCACATCGAGTTATTTCTCTGATATGAGAAACCATAAGTGTAAATAAGGACAAAAAGATGTAATAGATATTATGTAAAAAAAAAAAAAGCATTCGAAAGAGAAGAGAACTAGATAGGGAGAAAGGGGAAAAGAAAAGAAAGGAAAAAGGGAAAAAATGTAAATAAATCTGCTGCAAATAGGGAAGGGTGGGGGAATGGAAGGGAGAAGTGAGGAAGGGGGGAAACCAAGATATATCATATACAGCTACAAAATAACCATGTTGAATATGATCATTGTGTATACAATGTACCAATA